>LNAC01000340.1:139669-164405 GCA_002007465.1 Ailurus styani
GGGGGTGGGGTGGGGGGATGGGGAGAATTAGGAAGGGAAGGATAAATGGGCCACACGGTGAATACACAGCCCTTAGGGCACTCCCCAGGTACCAGCGACTGTTCTAGTCACCTTATTATATGAATTATATGATCTTACAATCTTAAAAACCCAATGAGGTAAATATTGTTATTCCCATTTCCAGGTAAGGAAACTGAGGCTCAGAGAGGTTAATAATGTCCAAGATCACAACGCTCAGGAGGAGCAGAGCCTGGACTGAAACCCTGGGTTTTCACCACTGTGTGGGGTCGTCTTTGGAAGGACTGACAGAGCTCTGACATCTCTAATCGGCCAGGCGCCCTGGACCTGGGTCACGGGAGCGGGGTCCTGGCTTCTTTGGTGGGGATTATTGGAGTGGTTTTGGCTTCCGGTTCAAAGCCCCCAGCTTTGAGGAGGAAAACCGACAAGGCCTCCACTTGGAGGAAGGAGCTGGGACCCTTGGGCTTGGGCAGAAGGGAGCAGAAACAGGCCCCTGGACTCAGAAGAGGAGGACAGGCCTGACGGGGAGGTAGACAGCGGATGGGGTGGGGGAGCCACGGAGCCTCGGAAGGAGGGACGGTCATCTGGAGCCCTTAAAATCTGGCAGCCACATCAAGGAACACACTGTGACTTCTGTTTTCTGGTGACAGAAGTCACCAAGATAGCTCCTGATGGTGATATGTGTGTCCCAGCTGTGCCTAGAGCCAGAGCTGGCTGCAGCCTCCTCAGTAAACCTCCTTTACCCCGCCTCCAAAGCCAACTGAAATTGGATTTTGCAGACTTGCTACCTAGTACCCCAGCCCTCCAGGGTACTCGGCTGGGCTCGGCTGAGAAGTCCTTGGGAGGGCCAAGGAGGCAGGCAGGACCCCAAAGTCTGCAGCCAAGCGAAAACCCAACACAAGTGTCCCCAGACACTGCCAACCCATGCCGGTGGCCCGAGTTTAAAGAGATGCTTTACCTCCATTATCTCGTTGTTTTTAATGAGCAACGACTCTGGGCCACCGTAGTAGAGATACTGCATGACCAGCTGGAAGAAAGGACACAGAGAGCAAAGCGTCAGTCCTGGGACAGCACAGACACGGCCCTCCTCGAGCCGGGCACTCTGCGTGTCCCTCTGGAACACCCATTCCCGCTGCATTGCTGCCTCGGGGGAGAAGTTCCACTTAGCACACTTTTTCCTCGTTGGACCGTTTTCCTTATCGCTGCCACTTGTCTCCCCGTGGTCCTACTGGGTTCCACGTGCAGCCCAGCTCTGCTCTCCGTCTGTAGACGGCAACTGTAGCTTCCCCTTCCACCTCCCACCCTGTCTGGCTGCCCCCAGAACACTCGGCTTAAGGAGCCTGCACCAGCGGCCATTGCCCTCCGGGAGCACGGCCCACTTTGACTAGAAGGTTCTTCCTTAAATCCCAGAGAGGGGCTCTGGGTTACCGCGAGGGACCACCCGCTCCTTTTCACAACTCAGCAAGGTCTGGGATGAAGCCGTCAGGGGTCGGGGGTTTCAACGTCTTGTTGATGGTGTGACTAGTCCAAGCCAGGCTGCTAAGACTGTTCACGTGACTCAGGAGGCCTGAGTGGTGTGCCAAGTCCCAGAGCTTTACCAACTAGCATCCCTTTATTTTTTTATTATTTGCCCCAGGGGTGCAGGTCTGTGAATTATCAGGCTTACACCTTTCACAGCACTCAATATAGTACAAACCCTCCCCAATGTCCATAACCCAGCCACCCTATCCCTACCCTCCCACCCCCCAGTAACCCGCAGTTTGTTTCGTGAGATTAAGAGTCTCTTATGGTTTGTCTCCTTCCCCATCCCATTTTGTTTCATTATTTTCCCCTCCCTACCCCCACGACCCCCTCCCTGCCCCTCAATTTCCTCATATCAGACAGATCATATAATTGTCTTTCTCTGATTGACTTATTTCGCTCAGCATAATACCCTCTAGTTCCACCCACGTGGTTCCAAATGGCAAGATTTCGTTTCTTTTGATGGCTGCATAGTATTTCATTGTATATATATACCACATCTTCTTTATCCATTCATCTGTTGATGGACATCTAGGTTCTTTCCATAGTTTGGCTATTGTGGACATTGCTGCTATAAATATTCAGGTGCATGTGCCCCTGAGGATCACTACCTTTGTATCTTTAGGGTAAATACCCAGTAGTGTGATTGCTAGGTTGTAGGTAGCTCTATTTTCAAGTTTTTGAGGAAGCTCCATACTGTTTTCCAGAGTGGCCTAGCATCCCTTTAGAACGAGGCCCCTGGATGTGCAGAACTGGCCGTCACCACCTCCCATGAAGCTGTTAATTTTTTAGGTGGTGCGAAGGCTTTCCAAGTGGGCATGGTCTTCTCCACCATCGTCTTCCGTCTGCCTTATGACACACAGACTCCCTGCCTGGCCCCACGGCAGCGGTGCTTGAAACCTCTGTAGACTGGCTACATCCCATCTTTGGGCACTTGTAAAACGAGGCACTGCGGCCGGGCTGTCTGCTATGGTCCTTTCAGGCTCCAAAGGTCTGTGACCACAACAGGGTAGTGGTTAAGGGCAAGGACCCTGTGCTCGGGCTGCCTCAGTTTCTTATCAGGCTCTGCCACTTAAACGCTGGGTGACTTGAATTAGGTTAGGCGTCTCTGTGCCTCAGGTTCATCATCTGCAAAATGGGGCTAACATTACCTACCTCATGTGATAAGGATTACATGACGTGGAACAGGTCTAGCAAATGCCTGGCACGTGGCGAGAACTCAGTAAAGAACTCTTGGAATTCCTGAGGTGGAAACACCTTTTTCCTGTAGTGCTTCCGCCACCTACTGCCTTGTTTTCACTCAGGCCGTTCGAAGCCCTGTGTGACAGATCTCCATCAACCTTTTGCATGCGTGTTTACAAGTAATAGTTTTCTTAAAAAATATGTTTACAGATTCACTGAGATATATCTCACATAATGCAAACTGTTTCTGTTTAAAGTGTCCAGGTTGGTGGTTTTAGTGGATTCACGATGTTGTGTGGCCGTCCCCACTGTCTAATTTTAGAACATTTCCAACACCCCCAGGAGAAACCTTGTGCCCATGACCAACTGTTCCCATTCCCTCCTGGGCGGGTCCTGACAACCACGATAGAAGAGCCCGTTCCAGACATTTCATATGAGAGGAATCCTACAACATGGGCTCTTTGGTCTGGCTGCTGTCGCTTTGCTTCTTATTTTCAAGGTTCACTCTTTCTGTCGCAGTTCTCTCCTTCATTCTTTCTTATGGCTCAACAGTGTACCACATTTTGTGTATCCCTTCATTGGCCCAGGGACATATGGATTGTCTCCACTTTTTTGGTATTAGGAATCCAGCTGCTACAGATCAGTTCACTTTTTCAGATCTCACCTGCCACCTTGCCTCTTCTCTCCTCCTCATCTTGACAACATCTGCCTCTTAGACTCTGACCACTCCCAACAACTTGTCTTTAACTGAACCCACCACTGCTTTTAGTCCCAGGCTTTTGCCCAAGCTGTTCTCTCTGCTTGGATACCCTTCCTTTCTTCTTCTTTACCTGTTGAACTTGGCCCCCTCTTTTGGGATCTAGCTCAGTGGTCACATCCGTGAAGCCTTCTCAGATCTCCCAGCTGAGACCCCAGGCTCGGCAGCACCTCATCCATGAATGCAGTGTGACTTCTCCCTAGAGCTTAAGGGCCTGGCCAGGGTCTGTCCATCTCTGCGTTCCCGTGCCTAGTATGGTGCCTGAGCCTCGGAGGTGCACTTGAAACAGAAACACGAGCCCTCTGCTTCCCTCTTGTGTTTGAGTCTCCACATGCTGACTTTGGCTTTCTGGGACTACATGCCTGTCACAGAGATGGCGGTGTGCTGATGGTGGTGGCCGAGACTTTGTGAAAGGATCACACAGCCTCATGTCCCCTCTGCTCCCCCACGCTGATGGGTCACAGGCATCTAAAATACTATGTCAGCAGGTGGTGGGATCCTGTTCTTATGCACGCCAACGGATCCCTCAGCACCTCTCTTTTCCAAGGGCCAAAGCAATCACCACCACTACCACCACCAAAGCCATAACAGGAACTGCCCTGAACGCAGGGCCTGCTCCACTGTGTCATCTCATTTATGCCAGGTCGGGCTGCGGGCGGAAAATGCCGCTCCTCTAGCGGCTAGAGATCCTGGGGCTAATGGGATTTAAATTGGGCTGCCCCTCTCTGCCTCCAGACTCTGCCAACAGGGGCCTTTTCTGCAAGGGGACAAAATGAACCCTTAGGAGGCCAAAGGGCCTGTTTATGGAGTTGTTTTTCTTGGCAGCTGAAACCTGCACGAAGCCTGGAGTTAATCGGCATCCTCGGCTCGGAGGCCCCCTTGCAGGTGCAGCCGAGGCTGCCCGGCACTCGCCTGTGTGCGATGCTCAACAGTCTTGCAGGGAGGAAACTCAAGGCAGTCTCATTTGCTAAAATTCTTCTGTCAGCATGGAAATGAAGTGAACAGGCCCCTGGGAGCCTCCTTCTGGGTCGGATTCAGCCCTCCTTGGCCTATTTCAAGCCACAAATGAGGCTTTGCTTCTTTTATGGGGAAGGGGCAAGCACGCAGAGAATCCCCTGGGGCCTGCTAAATCGTCCCTCCTCGTTACAGTAACTCGAGACTAATGTGGCCAGGAAACCTTCCCCAGTCAAAAGCAATTACAGGCCTCGGAGTCCTCTGGGGCCGTGCTTTCCCATGTAGGTCTCTCATTCAATGGCTCTGCGTGGCAAACACGGACTGAATGCCTGCTACAAGGTTCCTATTACAGGAACCTCCCCAATTAGTTCCAGGCTTTATGGCGCAAGTGCCCCCTTCATGAACATTTGGGAGAGGGGGGAGGTGTGCATTTTCCAGCACTTAGTTCATGCTCAGACTCTAGTGGGCCTATGATTCTTTCCTCAGGGCTGGCTGAGGTTTTGGGAGAGCCCAAGTCCCCAGAGTAGGGAAGCAGTCAGGAGAGCAGGTCTGGGAGTCAGCCAGGCCTGCCTCCAAACCTCAGTGCGGCCGGGAGGAGCAGCCCTAGCTTGGGCTGCTTCCTTCCCCTCTCTGGGTCTGTGTCCTGGGGCAGCTGGAAGGATGGAATGAGGTGACATACAGCAGTGGTGCTTAGATCGGGGTCCGTGGACGGACGGGATCACCCGGGTGCTTGTACGGAATATAAATTCTCGGGGCCCGGTCCAGGCCTACAAATCTGGAGCTCTGGGGGCGGGGCCTAGGACTCTGAAGTTCAAGTTTTGTGTCTTATCAGGCAAGGCCCTTCCTCCCCTGCCCTGGAGATTCCAGTACCTGCTCAAGGTGGAGAAGCACCGTGGTGTGGAGAATGGCTTCTCCACCTTGGCTGCACGCTGGGACAAGGGGAGGAAGGGAGAGATTTCACCATCCTGATGCCTGGGCCCCAGCCCAGGTTCTGACGGACAGCCTGGGCATGGGGAATTTTTAAAGCTCCCTGCGTGACTGCAGCGTCCAGTAGAGGCTGAGAAGCACCGGCTTTGAGCCTGACACATAGCCAGCGTTCAAGAAATGGAAGCTCTTCTTACCACTGTTCGCCTTTAGAAAGGGAATTCCAGAACCAAGTCCCCAGGCTTCGGCACCAGATGGACTGGGCTCCCATCCTGGCTCTGTCCCTAAGTTGCACTAAGACTTGGGGCACAGAATTTAAGTTTTCTGGGCTTCAGTTTCTTTTTCTCTAAAACCGGCAAGAAAAATTCAGATAACCACGGCAAGCAGAGGTCAGTGTCTCATTCACTGCTGGAGCCCCACAGAGGTTTCTTCACCATCCTCCCACCGCGAATCCTAAAGCAAAGCAGCAGATCTCTTGGAAAATTTCAAACTCCACAGCCACCACTGTTCCAGAAAGGGCTGTGGCCACGTGGCTCTCAGCAGGAAATGTGGTGAGGGGCTGGGGTGAAAGGCTGGGTGTGGGGGTGTGCCGATGCCCTAGTCCCACTGTGGGGCTTCAGCCTCCTTCCCGTCCCCCCCACCACAGTGGGATGGCTCACCCAGGCTGGCCTTGTCCTTGGAAACCTCGTTCACCCTTTCCCCCATGCTCCGTCCAAAATGACCTATTCTACCAAGTCTTGTGCTGAGTAGGGAGGTAATTAACCAGTTATGGCTCAGGAAAACAACAACCCACTTAAAAACTGCCAAGTCGAATGCTTCCTTGTGTTGTCCTACTTGCTAATCTCTGCAAGAACCCATGACCTAGAGGTGATAATGATTAACTTGTTAAAAATGGAGGAAATGAGGCTCAAAGAGTGCCTTGCCCATAGTTACTTGGGAAGGAATCTTTCTTTTGAAGTTTCAGCACAACCAAAGAAATGCATCTCTAATGGTGGAGATGCAGGCACCTCAACAGGCTTTAGGGGCTGGTGTGAGGGTATGGTGGCTTCCTGGCAGCTCTCTGAACAGCAGGATATGGGGGACCAGCTCAAAGGTAAAGGGAAGAACCACCATCTGGCCTGTCTTCTCCTGACTTGGCTCATACTCTGTGGTCCCAGGGAGTCTTTTCAGTCTCCAATATACCTTAGGACCCTGCTGAATAGACTGATAATCACTTTCTCTCAAACACACCCCATGACTTCCCACTACTGGACCTTTGTTTATGTTGTTCCACCCCCTGCAGTACCCTCTCTCCCATCCACCAGATGAGGAAAGGAGCCTTGGAAGGGCTGGGGAATTGCCCAAGGCCCCATGATAAACACTGATTTTACACAGGAAAATGCTGCACTTCAGTCCTGGGCTGCAGGTCTGTCCTCCCGTGTCCAGGTCAGGAGCCTTGCCCCGCTGCCCTGGTCACAGCCAGCCTTGTCCCCTGCCCCTCCCACCTGCCATCATCTCTGAGCGGTCTCAACAACCCTCTTGGTCCATGAGTCCCCCACAGGCCTGCCTGAGCCTCAGCCACCCGTGCGTTCTTCCCAGGGCTGGGCTTCCTGAGCTGAACTGCAGGAGACCAGGTCCTGCTCAGAATCCTACAGATTCCAGCCCCGGGTCCCCCACATGGTCGGCTCACTAACCCTGGCTGGTGGGGGGACAGCACTGACAGAATGCAGTGTTTAAAAGTCGGCTAGCTCCTTGTCGCACTAGGCTCAACCACAGCCCTGGGACTTCATCCCTGCTTTTCTCTGCCTAGAATCTTCTAACCCCCTTTTTAAGCCTCAAGCCTTCCTATGGTTCCCCAATTCCTCCTCAGCCTTCACTGTTCCACCTAACGCCTCATCAGGAGGCCTTCTCTGCTTTCCCTGGTCTGAGCTGCCAGAGCACGTTGGCTCTGCCCTCTCTCTCGCCCATCCCCACGTTATACTGTAAGAAACTAATTACTCAGAGTTACTCCCTCTGGACTGTGAGGTCCCAGGGGAGGAAGGTCCTTTATCCTTATGTCCCCGGCTCCTAGGCATACAGTAGGTGCTCAATAAATACTGTAGGGATAAAACGATGGTAAACTGGAGGGGGTGTGAGAAGGGGCCCAGAGTCAGGGGACTCTGCAGTGGCCAGTCCCAGGGGGAGGTCTGCAGGGAAGCCCCGCACCCCACGCCCACCACACGATGTTCCAGGCCACAGTGGGGGCTCACCTGAAAGATGGGGTACTTCACGTAACCGATCTCTATGCAGGTGCTATCATTTGTTGGCTTGCTGGACAGGAGCGCTTTGAACCTGAACAAGGACATGAGAAGGGAGATAAAAAGACCCACAAACACATCCACGGTTTGCGAGAAACTTCACTCTCTGATGAGAGAGACAAGTAAAATCCTGTATTCCCCCACTCTGCAACACATCAACGACACAGCCCACAGATGTCCTAATGTGACTGTCAACCCTGTATGATGCCATTCTTGAATTTGAATTATTTTTTAAATGTATTTTTTTAAAGATTTTATTTGTTTTTTGACAGAGAGACAGTGAAAGAGGGAACACAAACAGGGGGAGTGGGAGAGGGAGAAGCAGGCTCCCTGCTGAGCAGGGAGCCCGATGTGGGGCTCAATCCCAGGATCCTGGGATCATGATCTGAGCCGAAGGCAGGTGCTCAATGACTGAGCCACCCTGGCGCCCCTATTTAAAGTTTTTTATTTAAGTAATCTCTCTGCCCAACACAGGGCTCGAACTCACCACCCCGAGATCTAGAGTCGCATGCTCTTCCGATGTGAGCCAACCAGGTGCCCCTAAACCACTATTTTTAACTTTAAAGTTTTAACTTCAAGGGTGCCTGGCTGGCTCTGTCGGAAAAGCATGTGACTCTTGATCTCAGGGTGGTGAGTTCGAGCCCCACACTGGGTGGAGAGATTACAAAAAAAAAAAAAGAAAGAAAGAAAAAATAGTGGTTTGAACTGTTATTTCTCATACAGATGACTGGAACAGAGTGAATACTAATACTGTTTAAAAACCTGCCTGTCCATCCTGCAGGACCCATCACAAGGCTGCTTCCTTCATGGGGTCCCTCCCGAGCGCAGGCTCCCCGCCTCCTGTGGGCTCTGTGCCCCACACCACCTTTGTACCAGGAGGGCAGGGACTCCACCTTCCCTGCCCTGTGGCATCCCCAGAGCCCACGCAGGCTGGATCCGAGGCATCATGGGTAATTAACACCCGTGGCCTGCCTACCTCCCTACGGACGACCTTCTGACCGGGTTTTAGATGTGCTTCCCTGTGATCGACAACACTGGAAGCTCCTGCGGGTAGAGACCCAGGCCATGGGACACGCTGATACACACTGAGGAGTAAGCTAAGCTGTGTCTCTTTCCTTAAACTTTTAATTTTGAAATAATGATAGATTTGTATAAGAGGTGTAAAGACAGGACAGAGCTCCTACAGGCCCTCTGCCCAGCTTCCCCTGATGGTAGCATCCTACATAGCCATGGCTGTCAAAACTAGGAAATGAACGTTGGGACAACATCTCTCCTGCCTTTCTATGCATTGTCACAGGAAACCACGTAAGGCACAGTGTCTTGGGGCGCCTGGGTGGCTCAGTGGGTTAAACCTCTGCCTTCGGCTCAGGTCATGATCTCAGGGTCCTGGGATCGAGGCCCGCATCGGGCTCCCTGCTTAGCGGGGAGCCTGCTTCCCCCTCTCTCTGCCTACTTCTCTGCCTACTTGTGATCTCTCTGTCAAATAATAAAATCTTAAAAAAAAAAAAAAGGCACAGCGTCTTTTTCTCATGGTGGCAAGGCAGACATTGGGTGCGTGTATTTGGCTTTGGGGGAGGCAGCGGGAGGCCAGGGGAACCCAGGGAGAGTTGGCCACACACATTCATCAGCAAACATCCTGGAAGTGGGTTCCATTTCTGGGTCCCCCATTGCTCACCCCAGCGGCCTCCTTACCAGGCCTCTCCTTCTCCTCTGTGCACCTTCACTGATCCCAGTGCAGGTCTTTGGACAATGTGGTTCTAAATGGTCAACTCATTTCAACTCAAATCGAAAGGACAAAGGGCAGTAGCAAAGTTGGCAGGGAAGGGGCTAGGCCATTGTCAGCTGCATTAGTTAGGGAAAAGTCAGGTTCAAGACCTGTGTATTTGGGGCGGCTCATGCCAGAGTTCTGGGATATTCGGAGAGCAGGCCCAAGACGTTTCAGGCTGGACACTGCATGAGGGCACTGGGCTGGGGGAGCTAAAATCCAATCCACACTCTGCTCCAAAGCTCTGTGCCTGATACATGCTCTGTGTGGCCAGAGGATCAGGTGCCCTTGCCCGAGTCACACAAATGTGCTGCTGTTTATGCTAGTGGTTGCCCTGTACTTTAAAAACTGTAGTAAAAAACACATAACAGGAAAAATTACCGTCTTAACGATTTTAAGTGTACAGAAATGTTAAGTATATTCACCCTGTCGCACAACCAATCTCCAGAACCTACTCTGTGCCCATTAAACAACAACTCCCCCACCCTCCCCCTGCCCCTGTCCCCAGCCCCGGACCACCAGCATCCCACCTTCTGTCCCTATGAGGCTGACTACTCTACGTACTGCCTGTAAATGGAATCATACAGCATTTATGTTTTCATGACTGGCTTATTTCGTTGCATAAAGTCCCCCAAGTTCATCATGTTGTAGCATTTGTCAAAACTGCCTTCCTTTTTAAGGCTAAATAAAATATATATATACCACACTTTGTGTATCCATTCATCTACTGATGGACATTTGCTTCTACCTTTTGGCCACAGGTGCACGAATACCCTCTGCTCTTGAACTCTTAATGTGGAAAAGATAATCTTCCCATCCAGGGAAGGTATCACCAAAATTGAATTTCAGAGAACAGTAATAGCAACAGCCACACGAAAATTCAGCTGCTTTCGAAGTGGACAGTACGTACCTGGGAGAGGCCGTGAATAACAGCACTTTGTGAGCGTAAAACGGTCTTCCTTCTACCAGAAAGGTAACATCGGACATTTCTTTATTGTTCAGGAAATGAGGATCTAGAATAGGAAGTGGAAAAAGGGTAGCTTTCGTGGAGAGAAGGGTGACGTTTGTATTCCTCTTCTGGAAAGTGCAAGAAGAGCTAACAGGGACACCACGGGGGATATGACACTCATTGGTGAGACAGTGACCCAACAGGGGACAGACAGAACCAATTACAGGAACACTCAAATCACCGAAATTCAGTCTTGCCTAGGAAATCATGACTTGTTTGTGATGACAAGTAGCATTTCCTCAGAGGAGGCTCACCCCCAGCCTGATGCAGGCGACTTTTGGATGTGAAAGGTATGCCCATCTTGCCTCTTAAGAATGCCACCCCCCACCTTTGCTCCTCCTTCGTGGGTGCAGCGCCCTCCCTGCCTGATGGAAAAGGGGTTTTCCAGGTGATTTGAAATCCGAGCCCTTCTCTCGCAGAGTCCGAGGCACGAGAAACAGTTCCCCGCTCGCGTCTCCCACAATAACAAAGAAGGTAGAGCCGGTACTTACTGAGCCCTTAGGACGTGCCAGGCACGGGAGACAGGCAACAGGACGCCTTCCTGTGCTAGGCTTACCCAGACCCAGTCTATCACAAACACCGTCGTCTCTTCCTCCTAAGTATTTCTCCATGCCCCCGCTTCTCTGCACCCCCAACGCCGCAGCTCTCGCTAGGGCCACATGGTCTCTTGTCTGGGGACCCGCGGGAGGCTCTGTTGGTCCCTGCCTCCACTCATGGCCCCTCAACCTGATGGTCCACCTCACCACAGGCATCCTTCCTAAAGGCAGATTTGATCACACCCCTCCTCTGCTATAAACCTTTCCATAGCTCCCCAGTGCTCCCAGGAGAGAGTCCAAACTTCCTAACAAGGCTCCTGGTGACTGGGCTCCCACTGCCTTCTCTGGCCTCTCCCCAGTCACATCGCCCTGTCAACCAGCATGTGTGCTGAGCCACACCAGTGCTAAATACTCTCCCCTCTAGCCCTTCACCTGCTGTTCCTTCTACTCAGAACACTGTTCCATCCCCTTCCAAACCGGGTCACCGCTTGTGGTCTTCAAGCTTCAGTGCAGACACCTTCCATCAGTAAGCCTCGCCTGATTCCCCCGCCCTCCTCAGACGGACCAAGCATCCCCCACCTGCGCTCTCATAGCGCCTGAAGCCAGACATCTCAACTGTGTGGCCTTGGGCAAGTTATTTAACCTCTCTGAGCCTCTGTCTCCCCTTCTGTTTAATGGGAATGTTAATACCCATTGTACACCTATATCCGAGTTTCAGTGAGCATTAAATGGACTTTTGCAAAGCACACAGCAACATGATTGACACATGGTACTCGTGACCCTTGTTCCACAGTCTTCTTCTGAGAGCCTGTGGAGGACATGAGGCCCCTTCTTAGTCTGAGGACCTGCTTGTTGCTTGGCCTTTCTCCAGGGCTTAAAGCACTATCCTGAAATGAAACTCCAGCTGCTTCCTTTGGCTGGGTTTAGGCTGTCCTAACAATTAGGGGTAATGACCAGCCCCCTGGAATCCTGGGGCCATGATGCCAATTGTTGGGCCCAACCTGACAGTAGTACCTTGGACCCCCGGCCTGGCCCCTTTTGCCCAGACCCTGCTGTACCTTGGACCCAGAATTTGCATTCCTGGCTGACTCTCCTCTTCTAGCCTTTGAAGGTGAGGTGGTCCCTCTGCCCCCGTGTGGCCCCAGAAGGTGGCCCTCCATTCATATTTGTCAGTACATATAACTACCTCATTAAAAAAGTTTCCCATTAAAAAAGTTTAAATTTAGAGGCACCTGGGTGGCTCAGTGGGTTAAAGCCTTTGCCTTCGGCTCGGGTCATGATCTCAGGGTCCTGGGATCGAGCCCTGCATCGGCCTGTCTGCTCAGCAGGGAGACTGCTTCCCCCTCTCTCTCTCTGCCTGCCTCTCTGCCTGCTTGTGATCTCTCTCTGTCAAATAAAAAAAAATCTTTAAAAAAGTTTAAATTTAGAACATATTGAAAAAGCTTTTAAAATAGTCAAAATCATTTGTAATCCCACTATCACTAAGATATTTTATTCAAAAAACTCACACACTTCTAAACAACCCAGATGAAGAGAAGAGAGGCCACAGGACAAGTCCTTGGAGTTGACAAAAATTCACTTCTCCGCTTGCTTTAAAGGCTGAAAGTTTGGAGTGATGTTCTCCCTCTTCTCAGCAGCTATCGCCTCTCACTCCCATTGTCCACCTCCAACCAGCCCCACTCCTGTTTCCCAAATTACTAATGTCTCCTACCTGTGGCTCTTTGAACCACTCTCTCCCAGAATGCACTGGGAGGACAAGAGGACAACGCAGTCACAAAAAAAATCAGGCATCAGTGGGCCACAGTCCCCACCACGCCCTACTGTCTTACACAGAACTCATTTCATTCACTTATATGGCCTCCTGGATCTTTAGAGATTCCAGTTTGGGACCCTAGTCACTGATCACTCATATCTCTCCTTTAAAGCAGGTCCCTAAAGAACCACTGCTTGGCACCTTTCAGTTATACTAGCTGGAAATGTTCTATTGAAGAGGCAAGCCCTACGTGTTCCATAGTCCACTTATTCATAATTATCTTCTGTCCTTTTTCTCCCACATTGTGAGCTTTGAGCCTCTCAGGCCTGTCTTCCTTCTCTTGGTGCTAACCCCTGGAATTCTAGTGCTTGGCTTGAAAATGAGGCCCTTTTAATTGCGGGTGAAAGAAAGCTCAGCAAATTCAGGAGGAAAAAATGTTCCTTCTTCGCCTATAACTACAGGAAAGCAGATTTTATGCTGTGTCATTGAAACGGCCCTTGCAAATGTCTGCTCTAACGAGGGTGTCTTGTAAAGGCACCAAGATGTCAGACACGATGTCCCAGGCTATGGCCTGGGAACGTCACCAAACCTCAGTCTCTGCAATCTGTTAATATGACTGGTCTTTGTAATGTGTTGCCCTGATAACATTTTAATGAACACCTGCTTTCTACAAGGTAGAAATATTCATGGTTTTGGTACATCGTAGTTTGGCCACACCAACGGGCATAAAGGAAAACAGACAAGATTTGACTTGGTTACTAAGTTTTTCATTTTAGCAAAAAAAATGGTGTCATTTATATTAGCAAGTTCTTCATGACAGGAACAAAACTATTTTAAAACAGTTCCAGGAATTCAGACTTTTCACTAATTTTAACTAGCTCACCTGTTCCAACATAATGGTTTTGCTGAAGAATAGTACTTTTAGATGCTCCCATTTCTCAAATGTTTCCCAGTCTTTAGAGCAAAAGTTAATAGGAAGTAGGAAAGTCCCCAACCTTCATTGGAAAAGGCGTTCTTTATCTTTAATGTTTTATCATTCCCCAGGCAGCAGGGAGAAAGGCCCTTGCAGCAGAAGTCTCGTGTATCAGGCTTCGAGGCAGCCAAGCATTTCTTTGCTTTTTTTCTCAGACTGATCAGCCAGTTTACGGCAGCCCCAGGATCCTCTGAATGAAATCAGTGCCTGATGGAAAGGTTTCTCCTGGAAAATTCCAGAAGCTGGGACTGTAAGAGGGAAGGAATTACGGCTTCGGGAGGAGCTGGGGAGCTCTCGCCCCACCCGACGTGACCGTGAGCAGCACAGACCTTCCCTTTCTTCAGCTGAGACACGGGGTGGCCTCAGGGTGACCTGAGATGGGGTAGGTCAAGTGCTAGGCTGAGGCCAGCTCCAGGCTGTGTCCAAGCAGAAAAAAAAGGGGTTACTCTTACTCGAATCGAATCTCAGAGGGCCCAGTGCCATTGTTTCCTCTCCTCCTGGGTCCCTGCAGAAGGACTCGATCAGAGGAACACTCTTGACCTGTCACAGTCCCCTGCTTGTTCCTCCTTAGGGAAGAAGAGGGACTTAGCGGGGAGAGGTTGGTGACAGGAGGGAAGGCCGCCGGCACAGCTCAGCCTTCCTTCGGAATGGGGAATCTATCTGCCCGTAGGAAGTGAGTGGCCCCTGGAGCTGTCTGTCTGTCTGTCTCCGCGGGACATAGTCCTTCAGTTAGAGGGACGAAGTATTGACCAGTCTCCTCGTCCACATTTCCAAGGTGTAGTCTCCAGCTTCCATGGGATAAGTGATACCAGGATCCCCACCTGCCTGATGCCTGTCTCCATCCTCTGTGCCCTCCGACACCGCCTAGCTTCTCTGGGGGTGTCTGCTACCTCCGTGGCCTCAAACCACAACGCCACTCACCCAGGCGCGAGGTCTGTTTGCGCTTGATCTCCGTGAGCTTGGGGATGGGGTAAGGCCCGTAGCAGTGGGTGAAGATGACGCACAGCTGCTGGCTGATGACCTCGTTCTGCAGAAAAGAAAGAACAGTTCACTCTGCTGGGCCTGCGCGGCCTCATCCAAGCTGTCAGCAGGAATGCCTGCCCCAGGCGAGAAGGGCCCGAAAATTCTGGTGGGTTCCAAGACAACCCCCTCCCCTTTGCCCCCTCCACCCGACCTCATACACTCAGTTTGCTCAGCAGGCCCTGGATTTGCTTGCTGTGTTTGTCTGCTGTCTGTTTCTGGTCTGTTCACTGGTGAAAGCTTAATTTGTAATTAAATCCTTCTCCCTTGCTCCAATCATTTACCACCCACTGGAAAGCAAGTTTCACAGCTCACAGAGTGGAAAATAAGTTTTTACCCCAAACACACCTTTATCAATACTCTGTAATGCTGGAAGCAGAGAATTTTCCTGAAAACAGCAGCAGGAAGCCCTTGTGATCTCATGACTGCTCTCCATTACCCAGACACAAATGTTCCTGATTCAGCTTTCTTAGGAATATGATTTTGGTGCTGAGGCATATCCGGATCCAGGAATGCTCAGCTGAATCACTTGCTCCAAAAAAGAGGGAGGAAACAAGTTCTGTGATACAGAACGACAGCTGCCTCTGATCGCTCAGGGACAAAGGAGCCTGTTTCTGATTGCCTTGTGCCCTTCATGTTTTCGCCTCTCCCCCCCGGGACCCACTGCTGGTCAGTAATCTCCCTTCATCTGCAGGTACGTGGGAGGGAAGCCACGAAGCACAGCATCTGATGCTTTTTACTGGGTGAAGGGGGTTGAAACCAGGGGCTGAAAATGGGGATGCGGCAGAAAGGCATTTACCATATATTAAGGAAAGTAGGTTACAACACAGTGTGTACCATGTATTTTTGGAAATAAAACCTTCTACATATATATACTTGGATTGACAGATAGGTACAGAAAACGTCTGGAAGAGTAGGGTGGGCTTTGGGTGGGCTTACGACGTTTCCCCTTTTCTTTTTATCTGCATTTTCTACGACCAACAAATGTTGTTTTTGTAACATGCACAATAAACATTATTTTTGTTTTTTTTTTAAAGATGGGTTTGGGCCAACGGATGACGTCCGTGGTTTGAGATATTCTTGAATCTGTTTCATCGTGCTCCCGAAGCGGGATAGAGCTCGGCACATGAAAAGAGAATCGACCATTTGATTAAAGGCCCCACGTTGCCTGGGACGTGATCCACACAGGTGCCTACAGGGATGCAATCAATATCGGACAAAGGAATTCTGCTTTCAAAGATGCTGCCTTATGACCAAAAGGTGTTAAATGCTCCTCTCAACCCTCACAAAGTGATCGCCAGTCTCAAGGCCTCCGGCGGCGGTTCTCAGAGTATGGTCCCCGGACCAATGCGTCAGCATCACCTGGGTTCGTTGGAAATGCAGATCCTCAGGTCCCATTCCAGACCTTCTGACTCAGAAACACTGGGGGCGGGGCCCCGCGATCTTGATTTTAACAAGTGTCCTGGTGATTCTGGGGCTCTCTTAGGTTTGAGAGCCACAGGTAGGTATGGATATTCTCTCTTGAGTTTGACCTGGAGCTGTACATTTGTTTCCCTTGGTCTAAAGCCTGCCCCTCAAGATGTGTTCCAGGGACCACCAGCAGCGAGGAGGCCTGGGCACCTGTCAGAAAGGCAGACATGCAGCCCAGGCCCACTGAGTCAGAATCCACAATACCGAGCTCTGCAGATGATTCCCAGGCACATTAAGGTTGGAGAAGCGCCATGTGCTGGGCACAACTATGGCCCCCCCGGAAGACTGGATCCCCCACATCCCTGGCACTGGGAATACCGTGAGATACCACGCCTACAAATGTGTTCCATTATAGGGCAAAAGGGGCTCTGCAAGGGTGATTAAGGTTACTAACTGAGGCTTAAATTTACTTAAAGTGAGCATATTATTCTGGATTATCTGGGCAGGCCCATTGTAATCACAAGAGCCCTTAAAATTAGAGGCAGAAGAGGAATTCAGAAGAGATGGGGGAGAAGAGGAAGTCACAGGGATTTGAAGTCGGAGAAGGACCTGATGAGCTGTCGCTGGTTTCCAGATGGAGGGACCACATGGCAAGCCTGGTGGGGGAGCGCAGGCAACAACTCTGGGAGAAAAAGGGGGCTCCCAGTGGCAGGCAGCGAGGAAGTGGCGCCTTAGTCCTACAACCACCAGGAACTTAATTCTACCCAAACTTGAATGAGCTTGCAGGTGGATTCCTCCCTGAAGCTTCCAGAGAGGAACACAGCCCTGTGGACACCTTGATTTTAGGTCTATGTGAGACCCTAAGCAGAGAGTGCAGTGAGAGACTGTGTCTGGTTTCCGACCCATGGAAACCATGGAAAAATAAGCAAGTGTCTAACCACCTCTGGTGAAGGAATGAAGGAAGATGCACTTCCTGGACTTGTGGCCTGTGACAGAGGCCTGAGCAGCCTCTGAGGTGCTCTTCTTTGGTGGCTGATGGATTGATTGATCGTGGTGGTGGTCTATCTTCAGTATGTGTTGTGTCATCTGAGAAAGGAAAGGTAAGGGCTGGCCGTGTCTGGTCCAAAGGGACAATCCTCAAGTACTTACAAACTACCTGGGCAGGGCACCACTGCCCACTGCTAGGGAAGGGCCGCCCACAGTGACTCGATTCCAAAGAGAACAGTTGGGAAAAGGGGGAAAAGAGTAAGTCTACAGGTGAGAAACTCAACAGGCGCCAAGCTCAGCCAGGTGATCAAGGTCAACGCTAGCAGTGAACACTCACGTTGAGAGTGTATGCCCTTGATGTGGTGGGAATGGCACTTGATCTCTGCTCTCTACCCATAACCCCAGTCTAACAACGAGAAAAACATCCCCTGTTCCACTAGAGGGCATCCTTTACGGTCTATCTGACCAGTACTCCCCAAAATTTGTCAAGGTCATGGAAAAAACGAGTCTGAGAAGTGGTGTCAGCCAAGAGGAGTAATGTGGTGTTCTGGATAGGATCCTGGAGCAGAAGAAGATATTAGACAAAAAACCCAAAAACCCAAAAACCAAAAAAACAAAAACAACTAAGGAAATTGGAATAAAGTATGAAATAATGTATCAATGTTGGCTCATTAATTAAAATAAATGTACCATGCCTCAGTGTAAAATGTTAATAATAGGGGAATGTGGGTGAGGGGCAGTGTGGGGAACTCTGCACCGTCTTTTCAATTTTTCTGTAAAGCTAAAGCCATTCTAAAAAATGAAGTCTACTATTGGAATAAAAAACCCTGCCCCCTGAGGAAAGAGGATAATTATGATGAAAGTATGAGAAGTTCAGGAGAAAGGGAAAGAGGAAGAGTCAAGGGTCAAAGTGGACACTGACAGTTCCCTGGGCTTTATCCATTGATCCCCGAAAGTTCTCATGAATGTGAACATTACACCATGTGCTAAGCAATGTAGCCAAAAGAAAACTCCCCACTCTATCCTTGACTTCACCTGGGTTTGTTGAGGTGTCTGCTCTGTGCCTTTTCCTGTACATTTCCTCCAGGTAAAGGGATTCCCTCTAGTTCCCGGCACCCAAAAGAATCACGACCCCAGGAGGGCTCCTCCGAGCAAGAAGCAAGAAGGGGTGCTGTAATTAGTATCAGCTAATAAATAGCTCCAGTGGGGAGAAGTCCGCTGGGTTAGATGGTCAGTTGGGGGCAAGGGACTGGGCTATCTTTCGGGTTTGGTTAACTCTGGCCTCAAACTGGAAGGCAGCAGAAGGGAGGCACGGGTAGGTGGGTTAGGTGTGCTGGGGAGATGCCTATGTTCTCCTCTGAGCTGTACATTTAAGAGAAGTGTTTTTAGGTAGAAGTGACAAGACTTGATGCTCAGGGGCAGCATGCCTCCAGGGCGAACCCGAGGAGGCGGCGGCGTGGGCTGGGGATGTGTGGACGTTTGGCTGGGCTGAGCACACGGCAGCTGGTTAGCGGTGGTTACTGGTTGCTGCCAGGTACCAGCCATTCAGGTCTCTCAGGAAAAATGCTGGGTGTGCACATGGGGCGAACTTGGACTCAGAACCATGCCTCCGTGTTCAGCAACGTAGAACGAAAGGGGAATGAAGTGAAGTTCTTAATGCCACGGTGGGTAGGCAACGCCTGAGATGGGCGCCTGTGAATTTGGGGATGACATCTTTCTTCTCTTCCTCGGACCCTCACTTCTCTCCTAAGAAGACACCAAAACATTTTCTTTTCTTCAGAAAGGAATGCTGGGATTGATCCCCAAGGTGAAGTAGGCAGGGGTTCTAGATGATGGTAAAAACATGGACCACGGGGCCAAATGGGGCTGGGTCTGAATCCGGGCTCCTCGTTCCTAGCTCTGTGACCTTAGGAAAGTTATTCAGCTTTTCCGGGTCTTGGTGTCCTTTTCCGAAGTGGATTAAAAATATCTGCTTGCTGAGGTTGCTAGGGGAACTAAAACACAACTAAATCACAAGGTACCATTAGATTGAACCAAAGGAAAGTGCCGAGATTTGACCATTTTTGTAACCCCTCAAATGAACAGCAATTTCCTATAATTCAAACCAATCTCTCTTTTTCTAGATGCTAAAATGTCATACAATTAATGGCAGCTTTTAGGAAGAGAAGAAAAAAAAAACCCCAAACCTCATTGCATTAAATACACACATCCGTTTTCAAAGACCCATTTCAAATTGTGAAATGCTAAAAGGTGGAAAAAAGCCACATCTCAAAATCAGGCGATGGTGGGGCTATTACTTTCAGGGGGACAACGGCAGTGAGTTCTCTGCCTCAATCCATCGTCAACAGTGGTTCGCCCCTAGACGGACCGTCCCTTGTGGGATATGCTGGGCTGACCTGTGAGCCATGAGCATCTCTCTGTTGGAACACACCTGGAAATGGGTGGGAGGGGCACCAGAGTTCCCTGAGGTCAGCCACAGCCCTGTGTCTGTCCCTGGAATTGTGTACAAGATGAAACTGAACACACAACAAAGTGCTTTTAAATAGTCACCTGTGTATTTTGATATGTCCCCTCTCTTCCTGGGACATGATGCAGGCTTTCTATTCATGGTAGTACTATAGCATTTCCTTTCTAAATGAACTTAACAGATGGTAAGTGGATTTGAAGGAAAATATCAAGCAAATAATAATCAGTGAAAGTATCTTTTAGTAATGAAAGGGAAATCAGACATTCTCAGATGAAGGAAAACTTAGAGAATTTGTCACCAGGAGACTTCCCCTAAAAGAAGGGCTGAAGAAAGTTCTCTAAGTTGAAAGGAAAGGAGAAAAAAGTGAGCTTGGAACCTCAGGAAGAAAGAAAGAACAAGGTAAACAAGAATATGGGTGAGCATAATAGGCCTTCTTTCTCCTCTTGAATTTCCTAATTACATTTGATGGTTGATGCAAAAATTATAACAGTGTCTGATGTGGTTCTAAATGTGGGTAGAGGAAATACTTAAAGATGATTATGTCATAAATGGGGGAGGGTAAATGGCCACAAAGGGAGGTAAGTTTCTTTATTTCACTTGAACTGGTAAAATCATGGTACCAAGAGACTGTGCTGTTATGTATATACTAATGGAATTCTGTGAGCAGTTACTAGAAAAGCTATATGAAGCTATACAAAAACTATCAAAAACATTACAGACAAATAAAAATGGAATTCAAAAAAATGTTCAAGTAGCCCACAGGAAGGCAGAAAAAAGAAAACCAAAGGCAGAGAAACCAAACAGAAAACAAAAAATAAGATGGCAGACTTAAGCCCTAAAATATCAATAAAATACAAATGGTCTAAATATACCAATTAAAAGACAGAGATTGACAGAATGGATGAAAAGCTCAACTATAGGCTGTTTACAAGAAATCACTTCAAATATGATGAAAAAGGCAGGTTGAAAGTAAAAGGGTGAAAAAAATATTGTGCAAACCTTAATCAAAGGAAAGCAGGAGTGGCCATACTAATATCAGATACAGTGGATTTCAGAGCAAAGAAAATTAACGGAAGCAAGGAAGGGCATTATTTCATGATAAAAGGGCTAATTCACCAAGAAGACATTGTAGTCCTAAATGTGTATGCACCCAATAACAGGGATGTCTTATATATGATTCAAAAACTGGAAGAATTGAAAGGAGAAACAGGGCGCCTGGGTGGCTCAGTGGGTTAAAGCCGCTGCCTTTGGCTCAGGTCATGATCCCAGGGTCCTGGGATCGAGGCCCACATCGGGCTCTCTGCTCAGCAGGGAGCCTGCTTCCTCCTCTCTCCTCTCTCTCTGCCTGCCTCTCTGCCTACTTGTAATCTCTCTCTCTGTGTCAAATGAATAAATAAAAAATCTTAAAAAAAAAAAGAAAGGAGAAACAGACAAATCCACCATTATAGTTGGAGACTTCAACACCCCTATCTGAACTGATAGAATAGGGAGAGAACCCACAGGCTATGGAAGAACTCAACGCCACCATCAACCAAGAGAATCTTATTGATGCTTATAGAATGCTCCACTTGACAATAGCAGAAAACAGGGTTTTCTAGCGTCCATGGAATATATCATGATAGACCATGCTTAGAGCCATAAAGCCAAACTCCAAAACTTAAAATGATCAAGTAATACAGAAGGTACTCTCCGACCACAATGGAGTCAAACTAGAAATCAATAACAGATAATAAGAAAATCTCCAAACACTGGGCAACAAAACAACACACTGCTGCTAATCCATAAGTCAAAAAAGAGAAGTTCCAAGGGAAATAAAAAATAACACTGAACTGAATGAAAAATGAAAATAACACACCAAAATGTGAGGTACACAGCCAGAGCAGTGTGGAGAAGGATATATACAGTATAAAATGCATATATAAGAAATAATATCTCAAATCAGTAATCTAAGCTCCTACTCAAGAACCTGGAAAAAGAAAAGCAAAATAAACCCAAAGCAGCAAATGATAAAGGTGAGAGCAGCAATCACTGGAAGTTAAAACAGAAAAATAGTAGAGAAAATAATGAAACACAGAGTTCATTCTTTGAGATGAATAAAATTGACAAACCTCTGGGAAGACTGACAAAGAAAAAAAAAAGAACACATATTAACAAAATCAGGAATGAAACAAGGGTTAGCACTACAGACTGTAGACATCAGAAGATTATAAGGGGGATTATGATGAACAACTCTACTCGCATAAATCTGTCAATGCAGATGAAATGAACCAATTCCCCGAAAAAAAAGAGTACCCCAATGTACCCAAATTAAATAGACAATCTGAATAGCTGTATAGCTATTAAAGAAATTGAATTCATAATTGAAAAAAAACTCTCCCCCAAAGAAATCTTCAGGGTCAGATTGAAAAGGAAGAAACACAACCATCTTTATTTTCAGATGACATTATTATCTAAGTAGAAAATCCCAGTAAATCTACAAAAAAATTTCCTAGAATAAATGAGTCCAGCAAGGTTGGAGAATACAAGATAAACATACAAAAATCAATTGTATTTCTTTGTCCTAGCAATGAACACATGGGCATAAAATAAAAATATTTACAATTGCTCAAATAAAGGAGAAATACATATATATAAATCTAACAAAACAGGACTTGTATGCTGCAAACGCCAGAGTATTGATGAAAGAAATCAAAGATGATTGGGATGGCTGGGTGGCTCAGTCGGTTGAGTGGTGACTCTTAATAGTGGCTCAAGTCATGATCTCAGGGTTGTGGGACGGAGCACTGTGTTGGGTTCCCCGCTCGGCAGGGAGTCTGCTTTAGGATTCTCTCTCATCCTCTGCCCATCCCCATGCTCTCCCTCTCTCTCTAAAATAAATAAATAAATCTCAAAAAAAAAAAGAAATCAAAGACAATCTAAGTACACGAGATACAATTCATAAACGCAAAGATTTAATATAGTAAAGAGGTCAATTCTCACTGCATTGACATAGAGGTTTAACACAATGCCTATCCACATCTCAGCAGGATTTTGTTGTTGTTGTTGATACAGTAAGTTTATTCTAAAATTTACATGGAGGGATGCCTGGCTGGCTCAGTCAATAGAGCATGCGACTCCTGCTCTCGGGGTCACGAATTCAAGTCCCACATCGAGTGTAGAGTTTAATTGAAAAGAACCCACAAAATTTATATGTAAAGCCAAAGAACATGGCTAACATCATTTTTAAAAATAAGATGGAAAGAATAAGTCTACCTAACTTTAAGATTTATTTTTCAGCTACACTAATCAAGACGGTATGGTTAATGGTAGACACAGATCAGTGGAGCAGAGTGGAGAACCCAGAAATAGACCCACACAAATATGCCCAACTCACTTTTGACAAATGTGCAAAAGTAATTCAATGAAGGAGAGAGAGAGAGAGACTTTCCAACAAGTGGAGCTGAGATACTACGCATCCACTGGCAAAACAAACAAACCAAAACCAACAAAAACACAAAAAACCAAAAACCTTGATGTAAGTCCCACACCTCACCCAAAAATTAATGCAAAATGAATCACAGATTTCAGTATAAAACATACAACCAAAATTTCTAGGAAAAAATATGAGGAAATATTTATGATTTAGGGCAAAGGCAAGGAGTTCTTTTTTTATATTTATATTGACCTTTATTAAGCATTTCATTAAACACACTTAAGAGAAGGCTGTCATCAAACACTGATGACTCATGAAAGGAATGGGAAGAAATCAGAAGACCTAATATAGTGTAGTAATAGAACTTGATGACTGGGAAGGCAAGGAGTTCTAATACTTGATACCCAAAGCGTAATCTCCGTAAAAAGAAAAACTGATCCATTAGATTTCCTCAAAATGAAAAGCTTTCACTCTGTGAAAGACCCTGTCAAAAGGATCCAAAAAAAAAAAAAAGCTACCAAATGGGAGAAAATAGTTGCCGACCACCTATCTGACAAAAGACTCGTCTCACTCAAAATCAACAGCTAAAAAGCAGACAACTTAATTAGAACACAGGCAAAGACACAAAGAGACATTTCACAGAAGAGGATGTGCAGATGGCAAATAAACACATGAAAATATGTTCAACACCATGAACCACTTAGGGAAATGGAAATTAAAACCACGAGACGTCACTTTCACATCTATCAGAACGGCTAAAATAAAAAAGAGCAATAATACCAAACTGCGAGGATGTAGAGAAACTGGCTCATTCCTACTTTGCTGGTGGGAATGTCAAATGGTACAGCCACACTCAAAAACAGTTCAGCACTTCCTTTAAAAACAAATCACACAACTAGTACCATGCAACCCAGCGATCGCACTCCTGGGCGTTTATCCCAGAGAAATGAAGACATATATTCATATGAAAACCTGCCTGTGAATGTTTAGAACAGCTCTATTTGTAATAGCTTGAAAGTGGAAACAGTTCAGCCATCCTTCAGTGGGTGAATGGGTACATAAAGCATGGTATGTCTGTGCTATGGAATACCGCTCAGCAATGACAAGAAACAAACTATGAACACATCCAACAACCCGACGAATCTTCCGAGAATTGTGTTGAGTGAGAGGATCTAATTCTAAAAAGCCATATACCGTATGATTCCACTGAAATTACATTCTTTTTTTTTTTTTGAAAAGATATGTTTATTTATTTGAGAGAGAGAGAGAGTACATGACCAGGAGGAGCAGAGGGAGAGGGAAAGAGAATCTCAAGCTGACTCCATGCTGAGCGTGGAGCCCAGTGTGGGGCTCAATCTCACGACGCTGAGATTATGACCCGAGCCAAAACCCAAAGTCGGATGCTTAACTGACTGCGCCACCCCAGCGCCCCTGAAATTACATTCTTGAGGTAAAATTAGAGAAACGGAGAACAGATTAGTGGTTGCCAGGGGGTAAGAATAGGGTGGTGGCTGACGGGAAATGGGTTTGGCTAAGAGAGTGCAACATGAGGGAATCCTGTGGGTGATGGAAATTTTCTACATGTTGACTGTATCACATCAATATCGTGGTTATGGTATTTCACCGCAGTCTAGTAAGATATTGCCAATAGGGGAAACTGAGGAAAGGCGACATAGTAGTATATAGTTTTTCGTACAACTGCAGGTGAATCTATAATGATCTCAAAATCAAAAGTTTAAAAAACTAAGATGTTTCTTTTTATTTATTTATTT
>LNAC01000340.1:164575-207231 GCA_002007465.1 Ailurus styani
TGAGCCACCCAGGCGCCCAAAACTAAGATGTTTCAATTAAAAATTGAGAAAAAATAAAACAGTATACAAATTACAAAAAAAAAAAAAAAAAACCAAACCAAAAACAAAACAAACCCACAGATCCGTTCTAGTCTCCAAAACCTCCAGCGGCGTTCTATTCACTGTACATGGAGGGACATCCATACTTTTCACCATGGAGAATGACTCCATGCAATCTGATTTTTATCTCTGATACTTCTTCCTTTGTCTCCCTGCCTCAGTCACCTTGCTCTTCTCCCCGTTGCCTCAACACACCAAGCACGTTTCCATTAAGAGCCTCAGCTCCCGCACTCCCCACAGGGAATGCTTTTGCCCCAGACCTCTGCATGGCTGGAAATTTTCCTCACTTCGGTGGTTGTTCAAATGCTACCTTCTCACGGAGACCTTCCCTACGCCTTGTCTAGATTAGGCCTTGCCCGCCCCACCCCCAGGCACTAGATCACTGTCTCTCTTTTTTTTTTTTTTTGCATAGCATGTATCAAGCTCTCATTTTCTTTTGCTGACCCATCTTCTTGCTTACCGTGTGTCTGCCCCTCCCCTGGACAGAGCAAACTCCAGGAGGAGAAAGAATGTGTCTGTCCCATCACCGCTGCAGCATAGTGAGACCTGGTGACGGTGGAATGAATCAGTCCCCTGGGGAATTATGTGTGGCAAAAACGGACCAGGAACTTTCATTAAACAGATGTATATTAAGAAATGGCTATAATGTTCTGTTCCTGGAAAATCTAGACGCTGAATTCTTTTGAAGGTAAAATTTGGAAGAGGGAGCAAAAAAAAAATTGTACATCTGCAATCAGATTTCAAGTATGTGTGAATGAGCACAAGGCAAGGATGGGAAGGCATATGCTTCACTTTATAGGACAGCTGTATTTCTGTGAGTTGACTATAAAGTGGCTTTATTTCCAGGGTTTCTATCTCCTTATCCACTATTCCTTATCCACCTGATAAAATCAGATAGGAAGCATGGGAGGGGAAGCTTTGTAGAGCGATCGCAACTCTTTGAATTTCTCTGCCCCTATCTCTCTCCAGTCTTCTTTTGACCATAAGGATATCACTCATGCTCGGGGAATGCTTGGCTTCACACTGTAGCCATCCAGGGGAAATTGATCACCTCCTCTTTCCTCCTACCGGTAATATACGTGATGTGTAATACCACATCTCACCAGTAGGGGTCGCCACTGAACCCCTATAAGAGCACCCCCAACTCTTGAGGGCGTCATCTTTCCCAAGCTGTTGGGTCCTGACAGGGAGCTGCTCCTGCCTCATCCCTGGCTCCCTCCACCCTTGAAGATCAGCATGGCTGATGGGGAAGAGACTCTAGTCCACATCTGACAAAGGCTCCTCCTTTCTTCCCACCCCCGACCCCCGCCCTTTAGGGGGTAGTAGCTGAGTTGGGGGGGGGGTAAGGGGTCTGCAGGGTGCTAGTAATGTTCTCTTTCTTGGCCTAGGTGCGGATCACAAAGGTATATTTACCTCATGAAAACTCATTAGGATCTATAGTTATGATCTGGGCACTTTTCTGTATGTATGTCATACTCCAAAACTCCAAAATAAAGTTTACTTTAAAAACCTATCCATTAGGTTTACTTAATACACAGGGTGCCTCAGTAATTTCTAGAATTCTTACTATCGCCTAAAAAAGGAACAAACAAAAACCAAGAAACCAAAAACAAATTAGAACCTCCAAACCTGGGAACAGATTTAGGAATGTTTTTCACTAAAGTGGTTTCTTAGGTAATTGCTAAAGTGAAAGTGCCACTTCATTCATTCATTCATTCATTCATTCATTCATTCAAAGTTGGAGGGCTGAAGAGTGAGGGGCAGGGAGAGTTTGGTTTTGAAATGCTTCCATCAGGTTTTGCTCTCTGGAAGCGCTGTGGCTCATTACACAAGGGCTGGCACTCCTGCTCCCATTTTGGGTCCTGCTGGGGCTCCCATCAGGGGAAAATCCAGCCCGCTGGGGCCGTGAGACTCTGGACTGAGATTAGCTGCTCACGAGACCATCTCATGAGAGCTGCCCTGGACCCTAGGCCAGGTGCTCCAAGTCTCTGGCAGCAGGCGGGCCGTGTTGCTGCCTCTTTGCTGCTGGGCCGACCCTGCCATCGGAGAAGGCAGCTCTCTGCACCCCTCTACACATTTTGGACAGCCTGTTGGCCCAGCCAGCAAGGGGAACCCACACTGCCTTTTAGGTTCAGAGGCCCATTCCCCCTGAGACTTCAGGGGCTCCACTGTCTTAGAGGGAACCCCAGAATTCTAGAAAGTCTGTTCTGGAGCAAAGGGGTAAGAAGCTGGGGCTACAGTCCGGCTGCCTGGGTTCAAGCTCAGCTCTGCCACTTACCAACTGTGTGACCTTGGGCAAGTGGTCACCTGCTCTGTGCCTCAGTTTACCCATCTTTTAAAGGCGGGTAAGAACATTACCTCCTTCAAAGGTTGTTTGTGAATATTGAGTTCATCCTTATAATATACTTAGAAGAGTGACTGGCACTCTTCTATAGTATATAGTAAATATATAATATATATATTTTTTCTACAGTAAATATCATTTACTATAAACATAACATATTTATAAATATATATTCTTCTATAGTAAATATAAAATATGTATATTAGCTTTAAAAAGTCCTCGGGACATCTGGGTGGCTCAGTTGGTTGGGCAGCTGCCTTCGGCTCAGGTCGTGATCCCAGGGTCCTGGGATCGAGTCCCACATCGGGCTCCTTGCTTGGTGGGGAGCCTGCTTCTCCCTCTGCCTCTGCCTGCTACTCTGCCTGCTTGTGCTCTTTCTCTCTCTCTGACAAATAAGTAAATAAAATCTTAAAAAAAAAAGTCCTCATTTGTGTCTTGAGACAGTTCATTATAAAAGGGTTCCAAGGTCAAATGAGTTTGGGAAGCTCACAGTTGCCTTTGTGAATTAGGGTATTCGAGGCTCTGCAGGAGAGAAACTGGAGTAATCCAACATTAGCCTGCAGGAAGAGCTGAGTTTGGGCCTGTTCTCAGGTCAGTATTCGTGGTTGGTTGGTACGTGTGCTGCTTGGGGTGTTAAATATCTTGAGGGGACAGTTTTTACAGAACCTCCCTGGGAAACAGTCGAGGTGCCGCACCCTCTGGTGAGGCTGTCTGTATGACAGAGTCACTTACAAAGCCCTCACTCAGTTGCTGGGACCATTTGAAGGGCGCTGACTCTTGTTATCTTCACAACCACCCTAAGAGGTGAATATAATTATTGTCCCCATTTTCAGGAAGGGAAACTGAGGCAGCTGGAAGTTAAGTAACTTGAGTGGGGTCATAAGGCTAGGAAGTGATGTAGTGAGGCTTGAATCCCGGCAGTTTGGCTCCAGAGTCCACGTTCTGAACCACAGTGCTATTCAGGTCCTTGGGGCCCACTGAGAAGCTCCCAAGATACGTGGTACTTGATGCACACACTCCTCAGAGCCTCTTAGGCGGACAGGCCATGCCTGGGGCTTCCATGGCCACAGCAGTGGGGCACTGGTCACAGTCTTCCCCTGCCCTTGCTCTCCACTCCAGTGGGTGGCTGGGGGATGGGCACATCACCACCGTCCAGACTCAGAGCTACCAGCAACACACACAGTAAACCCACATGGCCCACGGCCTAGGACCAGACATCGATATAGTAGCGCCAAACAAGTGACCCCAAAGAAATTTTTAAGAATTGAACTCATAATGGCCCAAGGGCTGGACTGATGCTTTAATGGGGCTGCAGCATTTCCCTGTTGCAGGAATTAGGAGGCCCGTGAAGGAGGGGTGACACTCATCCGATCCTCTGTACCCGAAAAAAGCTTTCTCCAGGGCCTGGCTTTGCAGGATCCTTGGCAGGGTCTGCATTCCATTGACCTAAGGAGCTGTACCATCTCCCCTTCCCATTGAATTCCTATCTGTCCATCCAGGCCTGCTCATGTCTTCACACCTCTGTGACGCCTTCCCTGACCAACTCATACCTCTCAGAGCCCATGTCACCCAACTGAACACTGGTTCATAAACTTCAGATGGCCTTGGGGTACATGCGTTGGCATGATCCCCCCCAGTTTTCGTGTAAATTCCCTGGGTTAGAAGGTATCCCTCTACTTTGTCCCACGTGCCCAAATGACGGCACAAGTAGCTCGAGCCAGCTGGGCGCTTGTGCCACCAGCGGCCGTGACCGCGGGACTCCTACCCGAAGGGCGGGACCAGGCTAAGGGCCTGGCGAGGTCGTGAACCTCCCGCCTTGTTCTCTGCCGCCGACTGACCTCAAGAGTGTTAAACTTCTCCTACCTTGCTCGCTTTCAAGATCTCAAACATCAGGGGCAGGCCTTGGGTAATGAGCTCCTCTGTGTACTCTTCCTCCTGAATGGTCTTGAACTCCTTCAACAGGCACTGGATGAGGGGCCTGCGGTGTTGCTGGAAGGCAATCCGCAAAGACTCCAGCCACGTGTGCAGTGTCCATGGGACCCCTGGGAGGGGGAGGGGAGGGCACGGAGGGGAGGAGAGGACAGGACAGAAAACAACCAAAACAGAAGGTGTGTTTTTATCTGGGAACTGGCCTTTCCCCAGGACAGCACCAGATGACGAGAGCAAGACAAAAGCCTGACTTGGGATGAATAGCGCCCGTGTCGATTTTTTGCCTGAAGCCTTGCAGGTGTTGAAACTGAAGCTCATAGTTCAGTCCCCTTAGCTCTGGGTGTCCAGCTGTGCACGCCGTCTACAGCATTAGGAGCTGTGTTTTACCAGATATAACCTTCAAGTAGAACGTGGACTTGTCATGTGCTGCTTACGCCTTCTCCCTACTTCTGGGTCCTGACTCCATCCGCCTCCATCCCTTCTGCCTTCTGGGGGGATGGAAGCTCAGGGAGGGAAGGGTCTTGCCCAGGATGAGACAGCACATCGGGCCCAGATGAGAGCTCAGAGCTGATGAAACTAATCGGTGGACTTGACCCTCTAGCGCTCCCTCCAGGACGGACATGGGATGTCAGAGAAACACCTGGGAGGACACCCCTGCCGCTCCCCTGCGCAAAACAACTTCGCCATCTCTGGTGCTTCCTCCTGCCTTCCTCCTGTAACAGAAACCTCTCTAGCAGCCGCAAGGCACAGGGGAGGAGCGCGTCTCACTACTGTGTATGAAGAGCAGGCCATTCAGAGTCCAGAGTTTCATCACCCTGTGAAATAGGCTCTCGGGGCAATGGCATCAACGTCCCACATACTAAACAGTCACGTTCCGGAGAGAGGCCCATGTCCAGAACAGCAGCGGGGGGGGGGGGGCTCTCCTCAGGCCCTCCGCCCACCTCGACCTGCCACACCGGGTCCGTTGAAGGCCCACGCTAGGCCCAGACTAGGAGGGCAGGGCTGGCCTGCTCCCTGGACACACGGAGGGGCTGGATCCCAGCTAGCTCGCTCAGGAGGAGCCGCCCCTACTGAGCTTTCCTTGAGAGTGGCTTTGCACCCCGAAGCTCAGGGTTTCCTCGCCAGTCGCCTGGCCGCTGCTTCATGGATCTGGGTTCTCTAAGGGAGTGATTCACCAACCACTGGGAACCACCTGGGATGATTGTTAAATATAAAGATTTCCGACCTTTATCCATCCAGACCCTCAACAGCAGAGCCTCTGGGTGTAGGGCCTGGCAATCTGTATTCGGACAAGCTCCCAGGTGATTCCGATTCCTAAATTCTCAGGGTCCAGACTTTGGGAATCATGAGAAAATGACCTGAGGTTGGATGGGCCTTTGGGGATCGTGTGGGTGTTTTAGCCTGGAAGTGTTCCAAACCAGCAAATGAGAAGCTCCCTGGCCCCGTAGTGTGTCTGCGTGGGCACGCGGGTGTGTGCACGTGGGTGTGGGTGTGCACGTGTGAGTGACCTAGGGCTGGGCAGGGGTGCTGTGCCCAGCGGTGGAGGGTGCCCAGACTGACCTATGCTCCTGATATCAATTGTGACATCCACGTAGCCATGCTCAGCGCTGTGATACATGGCTTCCCTCAGGGCTCTCAGTTTGGCCTTGCTGTTGCGGCTGGCGCACAGGGGAGGCGGGGCTGTCTCCGCCAGGTCAGTCCCCTCGGCCAGAATCTCCTCCAGGGACAGGATATCACTCTTCTCCTTCTCTGGCTGAGCGAGCAGTTTGCGGAACACATTCCTGTCAATCATAAAGCCAGAGAGGAAGACACTCAGAGATGGAAGGGCTTAGCCGGGGCAGGGACGGGGTGTGGGACATGGGGACACCACTCATGTGAGACAATGGAATGATGGGAACAACTCTGGGGTGGGGGTGGGGGGCGGTTTCAGAGGCCTGGCCATGGGTGCTTATGTTATAAGGATGGAGGAGACAGTGGAGCATGACTGGTTATGTTTCCCTGAGGGCAGTCTGGAACTAAGTGCTTTCCTCAAGTATCTGGAAGGTTCTAGAATGGTGTCCTTTTAACCGTCAGCCTGCACGGTTTTTCACTGTGCATTTCAAAGTGAATTTGCTTTACTTGGGTTATGTGGAGTAAGATAGGATAGGGTAAACGCTGAAGGAAACGTAGACAGGTAGTAACCAAGCATGTGGGGTTTTCTTATTTTTAAAACGGATTCTTCTCCCTTCCCGGCAGCTGAGGTGATGGGCTCTGACCAACACTGGCAAAGAGTGGCGTCTCTGTGAGGTGAAGGCTGACTGGGGAAGGACAAAACAAGGCTGTCTGACTGGATGTGCTCTGCGTGGAGTTGGCTCTGAGCAGGAAGCTGGTGGTTAAGGTCACTCTGGCCAGGCCTGGGGTCCGGCCTGCCTTGGGGCCCCACACCCAGAGATGTAGTGGGTCTGGGGTAGGCCTGGGAATCTGCATTTTTAACAAGCACCACTTGGGACCTTGTGGCTTTGGCCCGTCCTAGCCTACCTGTGTCCGTGGGCTGCAGCCTGGCTGAAAGAGTTCATATCACCCTGGGGGGTGGTAGAAATTCCATTCCTGTACATGGTTCCTATCAGGGGATCCGCGCCACGCTCCAACAGCAAACTAACCAGCTCAAAATTTCCTGCAAGCCCAGAGAAGGGGGTTTTATAAGCGAATCAAGCAGAGATACAGTCACAGACACATTGAGGGCCAAGGTGGCGGAGACCCTCGGCGGGGATGAGACTCGGCGGCTCTTACCTACGGCGGCGGCCAGCTGCAGCGGGGTTTCCGAGTAGTTCTCCTCACCGTGCTCCACGGAGCCTTCCACCTTGGCCCCCGCATCCAGGAGCAGCTGTGGAGGAAGAGCGGCCACTGAGACATCTGAAGGCCACGCACCGTGAGGACACGTGAGGAAAAGCTGGTGGAAGTCAGTGCGATGCCAGTGTGCCTGCCCTCCCTCTGGGTCAGGGGCCGTGTGCACAGGGCGAGGGCAGCTGTACGCCGGAGGGCGAACGGACAGCCTCTTGAATCTCCTAGAAGCTCGGACTATCCAAGCGTGGTCCGCGGAAAGCAGCACCAGCATCGCCTGGGAGCTTGTTGGAAATGCTGGCTCTCAGGCCCCACCTCGAGCAACTGAATGAGAGTTTGCATTTCAGCAAGATCGCCAGGTGATGGATTCATACGTTCAAGTTTCTAGAAGCGCTGCCTTCGATGTTCACAGCGCGGGGGGGGCTGGGAGACTCCCTTTTTGGGTCCGGTACACAAAGCCTCGGGGAGCATGGGCGCGGTCTCTTAAAACCACAGAGTCCTGAGTTCTGAAGGACTTTGGGGACCACCTGGGCCAACCAGGGCACAAGGCCCTTCTAGAACACTCTAGGTAGCTCTGAGGATACTTTAGCAAAATTCCTGGCTAGTGGGATTATTTAAGTGGCAGAGTGAGCTTCGAGGAGTTTACTCTGTTCTGTGCAATCCCAGAGATATCTGGGCTTCTTAAAGATGGAGGCTGTCCATGCTGGATCCTGCTCACAGTGAATATGTTCTCAGCACTGCTAATGGAAAATGAGGGGGAGCAATCTGCCTTCTTTACTCCCTAGCCAGGGCTCCCTGAGGGCACAGCTGGGAGAGGGCTGCTGATGGCATTCCGTGCCCTGTGTACCTGCAGGGGAGAGGTGGCCTGACTTCTCTTTGGCTTGGCTTGGCTGCCCGCTGCTCCTACTCCTGATTTAAAGGCTTGAGGATGCCCCTTAACTTTAAGGGAAGGCATTTATATCCACTAGGCCACCCCCCTGATCTCGTCCTCTCTTCTATCCCTCTACCAGGAGTGAACTGGGCATGACATTCTACAGAGCATTCTACAGGCAGAAGCCAGTTCTCAGCGTGACACATCCTACACTCTGCCTCCTGGAAGATGACTTTGGATCTGTCTGAAGGAGTCCCATGACCGAGGAAACAACAAAAGATTCCTGTGGATCTCCAACATGGCTCAGGGGTCCCTGGAACACTCTTTCCTGCCCTGCAGACCTCTAGGAGGCTCGGACTACATAAAAGCAAGTGTTCCTGATATACCCAAAACTCAGCCCTATGAGGCCAGGAAGGGTCATGGACCTGGATGCTGATTTTTTTTTTCCCCCAGATGCACTGAAGTCCAAGTTTAAGATCTAGAATGTACTGGATGGCTCATCCTTGAACACCAACTGTACAACAACCAAAAAGAGTCCAAGCAATACATACTTAAATGCCCGAAGGACCTTGGATGAGGACATCTCTCCAAACCTGGGGAGCTGTTTCAGAAGATCCATGCAAAGGCCCTACTCTAGACCTCTGGGATCAGATGCTCGGTAAGTAGGATCCCAGCAAGTTTCCTTTAGAACCACTCTCTTGGCGACCTGGGGATGCTTCTTTCCACTAGTTAGAAACCACTAGTCTCTACACAAACACCAGGGTCACACCTAAGGGGAGGTTCTAAGGTCTCACACCAGCCAAGTCTTATGTTCACGTTTCGACAAGCAAAATGAACAAATCCACAACATCACAGCTCAGGCCCCACCCCCGAGCAACCAGGAACAACTTCGTCCGTGTGCCACTCGTGTGTGTGAGGCTGCGTGTGGGTCTGTGATAATTTCATATTGGTTAAAGCCAGGCCATATAGATCATTACATATGATATTTGCATTTATATGATATGAATGTGCTATACTTCATTGCAATTAACCAATATGAATCCCTTAGGGAATGTGCATGCCGGGACAGGTACAGATTTGCGTAATGGAGGAGGTAAAATTAAAGGTCAGACGTGGATAGGGAAATCCATTAATACCTGAACTACAGGAATATGTCCATGCAACACAGCAAAAGTCAGAGCCGTCCAATGGCGGGTCTCGGGGTGGACGGATGGATATTTATGAGGAGTACTGACAACCTATAAACAAATTGAAGTTATTTTCAAAATGTGACCTTGACAATATTTCGACTAGCAAATCTGACCTATCTGTGGCTGGGCACGTGGGCTAGAGATGTACAGAAGGGCATCCTGGGGGTGCCTGGGGAAACGATGGTGATAGTGGGCCGGTGACTTTAAGTCCTCTGTGCATCGGAAGGGCTCCTTTTTGCTTCTCACCTGAAAGGAGTTAAGCTGATGATTTCGGACCCCCTCTAAGGTGCCTTGGAGGAGCTGTCATGGCAGCTACCATGAGCCAGCTCCCCAGCCTGCCCCCTCTTTCTGCTTAAGGAAGGGTGGTGCTTCTGAGGGCCACAGCGTGTCAGATAGTGTGAGAGGCCAGACCACGCCAACCACAACTTGAGGTCTCAGCAGCAGCAAACCTCAGGCAAGGTGAGGTCTGCTTCGAGCTGTCAAGCCAGGGACCCACCTGATGGGTGGTCAAGCCACCACCCATCTGATGGAGTGACATTCCCATCTGGCCACAGCTCACCCGACCTGTCCTCATTTCACTCTTTGGTTGGCTTCCTAAGAGACAAGGACCCTCATGCTGCTGGGGACCTGGGCACAAACCGTTCCCTGGACATACCATGAGTGAGCAATCTGACCTTGGTCTTTCAGTATGGGGGCCTCAACACACCCTAGGCCAAAAGGGAGGCCGCAGGGCAGCTGAAGGTTGGGGTCCTGCAGGACTGGCACCCCTACATGTTCTCCCGAACACCCCTGGGGCCATCAAGCTGCAATGCCTGTTTCATTCAGAGCAGCTGAGGTCACTCATCACCTGCCCGGGGTGGTGGGGGAGGCCTTGAGCTGGGAGCCATGGGATGGGCTAGAGAAGACCAGAGAAGCCCACCAGGACCCACGGATCAGGAGCCCTTGCAGGGGTCTGCACGGTGCTGAGGGATTCATAACAGGCAAGAAACTCCCCAATACTTGACAACTTGTAATATCCAAAATGGTCTGGATACAAAACTGTGTCTACTGCCTGTTTTCCTCAGAGGAATATCAAAACCACTAATTAAAAAAACAAAAAGCATAGTACTAAGACTACAAGAACATCTGATTTTGAACTGACAAGGTTTTATAGGGTTACTGAGCTAGGATTGCAGCATGCCAACCTTCCTAGCCTCTGGGGCTGCCAAGAGCTGGCTGCCAGACACACAGGATGGAACATGGTCAAAAAGTGTGAATTCACCTATTACAAGCCTCGTGGTGTGTGTGGGGAACCGATACTAACTGAGTCCCAAACTTATGCTGGGTACCCTCTGTATTTATTTCTTCCAGAGACTCTCTGAGATGGGTGTGATTATTCTCTTCCTGCTGCGGAGGGGGACGCCGGGGCTCCCAAAGGTTAAGCCACACGCCCAAGCACAAAAGCGAGTTGCTGAGACTCAGCAGTTTCTGAATTTGAGCCTGAGTGTCAAATTCTAAAGCCCGTGGGGGTGTGCTTTCCACTATATACGCCACACTGCCTCTAGGAAGCTTTGCGATTTACTTTAAGACCTTCCACTCCACCAACAGGCAAGCCAATCAGGATTTGGTTGGGAGGGTGGACAGTCTGGGGTAGCTACTCCTTGGGTCAGGGTACATGGACCAGCTCTATATTAGGCAGAAAGGGCTGATGGCTCAGGAGAGTGCTCTCTGTCCCAACCCCTGAAGGAATGGATCAGCAGTAAGAATCAGACTCAGTTTGGCTGAAGCAAAGGAAAGTCGGTGTTCCTTGCAGCTTCGTTGGTTTTTTTAAACGAAACATATACGCTGGCAGCTCCTTGGAGTGTGTCTGGGCTGAGGCCTTGTGCTGGAGGAAACCCACCAGCTGGTCTGACCTATTTGCTGGACTGAGCACCCTCAGTGGTGGCTCTTGGGAGAAAAAGTCCCCCTCTCTTTGCTCATTTCCCCCCTCCGGGGACGGCCAGGCCTAGGGGCCCTGCAGCCCTCTGCACCCTCACCTCGACATTCAGATCAGCTCCGGCATCCAGCAGCATCTGAACCATCGCCTCGTCCCCACGGACGCAGGCGTACATCAGGGGGGTCATGCCCTGCAATGGGTTAAAAACCAGAGAACAGAGAGGGTTTACACGGTGGCTGTGTCACTCAACAGTAACAAATGGAAATTCTCGCTTGTGTGGAGGTGGCTATGCTTGTTTTCAAAATCCAGCATTAAAAAAATAAACGTGCTGCCCTAGGACTCATAAGGTCATAATCCTCCATGTTTTGAAACCAAAATGGAAGCAAAGGGGGGGTGGTGAATTGCCTTTTTTTTTTTTTTTTGCAATTATTTTTGCTTAAGTTGGAGTATTTTCATTTTTCTGTCCTAAGGAGCAGCAGACCTAAGAGTGTTTGCTAAGAAAAGTGGCTGATTTCAACTTACGGGTCTTAGGAACTTTCTGGATTCTGTGACATCAGTCCAACTACCTAATTCATAAACACTGTTTCCTTGACATTTTCTCCTTCAAAATATAACAAGTGTCATCTTTGCTTTATATAAGCTGCTAGTCAGTGTCAAGGGAAATTGGATGCCTCTGAGCGTGCCTCCACCACTGACGTCTGGTTTGACATTATCATTTGCAAGCAAAAGGCAAGTGGATGAGGAATGGCTTTTAGGAATTCTCTATTTGCCTGTGACTCCTGCTTATTTTGAAGTTCCACAACCAACAGAAGGAAGTGATGGATTTTTTAGTAAATCGTGTTGTAAAAGTGGCTATTTGGGAAAACATGCAAATTAGAGCCTTATCTCATACCATATGCCAAAATAATTTCTACTTTGACTAGAGATATAGAGAAAAAAATTAAAACCATAAAAGACATCTAATTGGAACTGTTTCTAGGTGAAAAAGTAATGGAAGAAATCATAAACAAAAATCATTACAGTGTTGAGGACATAAAATTATAAACAGTATAAACAAAACTGAAAGGTAGAGAATAAATCGAGACATATCTGTCATTATATGTCTAATATGTAAAGAACTCTTCTAAATAAAGAAGACAGTAAAGCTTCAATGAAATACTCGTATAAGGTAAGTAAAAGATTAATAGGGAAACGCATATACTGTTGGAGGGTGTGTATAGGGAAACAAAGTCTCTGGGAAAGTAATTTGAGACTGAGAACCTCTAGAAAGGTTGATGTGTTTGAGCCACTATTTCCACTTTTAAGAATTTCCCTAATGATGAGCACAGCAGAGCATACAGGATTGTAGAATCATTATTTTGTACATCTGAAAATATTGTGTCAACTATACTTCAATTAAAAAAACCTTCCCTAATGAAACAATCAGGAATTTGAACAAAGACTTGTGTGTTTAACTCAACATTATTGACGAAAGTAATTAGAAACAACCTAAATATCTAACAACGGAAGATGGTTAACTGAATAAATAATATGACCATTTAATGTAGCCATTAAAAGTAATTAAAAAATATTTAATGATACTGGAAAGTACTTTTAATACAAATTATTGGAAAAGGCAAGATGTTATAAATCCCTGTATAAAAAAAATGTAAGAGTGTGTGTGTGTGTGTCTGTCTGTCTGTTAGGACTCCTTGCAGCTCAGGAAAATTCTTAGCTGCTACTCCTTCCCTGGAACTCGCTGCGCGAGCTGTCCACATGAGAAACAGTTCCATCTGTCCCTTGTGACTTTCCATCTGGGGCTCACATTGAAAACTGCTGTTTGTTTTCTCTGACCTGACATCTTCACCCACATAGCGTCTCTTGATTGGTAGACACGTGAGCCTCTCACTGTCCCTCGGTTTCATGGGCTTGGGGGACAGCTGCCTATCTCTGAGGTGCCTTCTAGGGTTCCCCAGAATGACTTCTGTGTATCTCTAACATACCCTCAAAGTTTGGTAAAAATACTCCTGGAGTTGTTTTGTGATGCAGTAACAGACAGGCAGAGAACTAATTTTAACCACGCTGAAAAAAGGACTTGAAGGACACATACTAAATATAAATGACGGCTATCTGGGTGAGGGCATTATTTCCTTTCTGGAATAGGCTTATTTTTCTCTATTTTCCATTTCAGCTGCAACGATCATGTGCAACTTTCATAAGGATGAACAAGGGTATTTTTATATTTTAAAAACTAAAACTAAATAAATAAATAAGTAAAATAAAATAACTCACCCTAAGTCACCAGTAGGGGGAGTGTGTGTGTGTGCGTGTGTGCCCAGAGCCTGCTGCAGCCATCTTGGGACATGGGGCAGTGCACCTGGAGGAGTGCGGTGGGGGGTGTCCGCTCAGACTCTCGGACTCTGTACCTGTTCGCTCATGGTGTTGATCCCATCGGGCCCCAGGAGAGACACTGCCTGCTTCACCAGGTCTGTCCGCCCACAGTTCAGCATCCGGAAACCCAGGTCCTGCTTAAACTTGGCTTCGATGGCTACTGCATCCAGCTTCCGAGAAGCACAAAAGCAGTCGTCAGCCCTAAGGAAGGGAGAGATGGTCAGTTGGGTGCAGTGGCTTCCCCAGGAACTGGTCCTTGAGGACCCGGAGAGCTAGAAAGCACCAAGGATCGTTTGCATTTTCCATGTCAACAGCCTGTTCCTAGGGTCCAATTAAAATATGGATGTCTTGATCCTTGGTCCTTTGTGACTGCTGCTCACCTACCTGTCTTCCTCTGTGCTTCCCTACCATGCTGATCTAAGTAGGGTGGAGCTAATATTTACTGAATGTTTACTATGGGTGAGGCACTCAGCTAAACTCTTGACGTGAGTTAGTTTGTTCAATCCCCACACAACCCCAAGAGTCAAGGACTATCATTATCCCTCTTTTAACCACGGAGATAAGTACGCAGATAAAGGACTTGCCCAGGGCCACACAGCCAGCAACCTGTAGGAGACACTGTCCCAGACCCCTTTCTATCCCCTTCCCTTGCTAATTCAGAGGGTGGATACCGAGGAAAGGAGCCAGGTGTTCAGAATTCCTGGTTCCATTGCTGCTTCTAACTAAGCCCCCTCGTGGCATAAGGAAAGGTTAAGTCTGTGAGGGAACGACGATTTTTTTTTCCTTTGGAGGAAATGAAAGGGGCTACTGTTCCAGAAAGTTTATGGCAGTAAGGCTAGGACCTGGGGGAGAGCCCTTGAGGAGTGAGCCACAAAGGGAGCCTCAGGAAGTAGGTGGGATGGGTGTGTGCTTGATCTTTGTCTGGTTCTGATGTATCGTTCATCTCTGCTTGGGCAGAAGGCTGCCCTGAACTAGGAACCCAGGACGGGAGACAGAGGGTTCTGCACGAGGCAGTAAGAGTTTGCTTCTAGCCACCAGGGGGCGCTGATGCAGTGAAGATAGAAACCGGAGCAAGGGGACTGAAAGCTTGGTGTTGATGTGGGGTCTAATCTGCACGCACACCTCAGGAGGGGGTGTCCGGTTAGGCGCCCAAGGGCCTATTTGTATGAGCACGGGGAGGGACCAAGAAAGGCCCACAGTTGACCAGGACCCGGAACTCCAGGATTAAGACCTTCTCATGGCAGGCAGGGGGGCCAAGACCATGCAACACTGTTGGAAGACTCACCAGGGAAGCTCGAGGGCTCCGCAGGTGGCAGGGGAGAAAGGCGGGTGGGGGGAGGACCGAGGGACCCTGGGCCTCAGCATCCAAGATGTGATGGGGTTTGTGCCATAAGGCATGATGCAAGATGCACAGGGCTTTGGACTTGGGACTCTCACTGCGAGGGTTGCCAGATTTAGCAAATAAAAGTACTTTAGTAATTACTTCGTGGAGCAAACTTACACTAGAACGCTATTCGATGTTTAATTCCGAAACCGAAATTTAAACTTTTTTTTTTTTTAAACTTGGGAGCAGGCAGAGCCACCTGCCCTGATTTGAAAAGAACACGAGGAGAGACCACGGATCCCAGCATCTCCAAGGGAAGAGAGGAAACTCCCCGTGCGGCGATGGGCTGCATCTAAGTTCCTTAAATAAAAGGTCCAGGGCAAATGGACAAGACAGAGCAAAGAGGGTGAGAGCAACAGGGCCAGGTTCTGGGGCATAAACAGAGGCTTCTGGAGAGGGAAAGGTGGGGGAATGCATGGGTTGTGTTGCTGGGTCTGGAGTCTTGAGTGGGTTGGCAGGTAGGGAAAACTTTTCTTCTAACAGACCATTACTTAATCCGGGAAGAGGTTGATTTGTGAAATCAAGGGCTTCCTTCTTGAGAGCAAAGATGCTACGAATCGTCGTTGTCCGTGAATTTGCAGTTTCCTCTCCCCTGTCTGTGTCTAAGTCCCTTCTGCTATCCTCCATGCTTGACGGACTCTCTCAAATAAGCATTTTTTTTCCTTCCTGGAGTCAAGTTGAATTCCACGTGACTGGAGAAATGTTACTGGTGTGGGTACCACAATAAGGGGCTAGGAAGAGGGAGACACAGACCCCGCCCCTGTCCCCCGAGAGCCCAGACTCATGAGCCAGTAACTCCAAGAACATCAGCACAAGTGTTTACCAGCTACAGAGGCCCTTGATTTTAATTACAAAGAGACAAATGGCAAGGAAATTCCCGTAGCTAAGATGGTGATGATAATAATTGTTATTATAGGAAGCTAACATTCATTGAGTTATTATTGAAATCTAAGCTCCTTCCTTGTATGAAGTCATACAGTCATAGGGACAAGCTCCCAACAGAGGGGCTCTCAGGAGCCCCATTCTAGAGCTGAGGAACCTGCCCACGTCACAGAGCTGGTAAGCATGAGCCCATGCACTGCCTTCTTGAGCGCATCTCCTGGGGGGTCTCCCGGACTCTCAAATGTAGCGTGTCTGAAATGCAACTTTTACTTTTTTTTTTTTAAAGATTTATTTATTTATTTATTTGACAGAGAGAGAGAGAGCTCAAATCACAAGTAGGCAGAGAGGCAGGCAGAGAGAGAAGGAAGCAGGCTCCCCGCCAAGCAGGGAGCCCGATGCGGGCCTCGATCCCAGGACCCTGAGATCATGACCTGAGTCGAAGGCAGAGGCTTTAACCCACTGAGCCACCCAGGCGCCCTGAAATGCAACTTTTTCTTAACATGCACACCCCCCACCCTCCAAACCTGTCCCCCAGTCATCCCGTCCCTCTGTGAATGGCACCCCTGTCCACCCAAGTGCTCAGACCAGAACCTTCTCCCGTGCCCATGGCCACTGCATCAGCTGGTTAATTTTGCTTCCCCAATCCCAAATCCATCCACTGCTCTCCAGAGCCACGGGTTCCAAGCACTGGTCTCTTGTCTAGATGAGTGTAGTGGCCTCCTCACTGGTCTGTCCGCTTCCATTCTGCTCTCCATTCAAACCAGCCTCTCTCTCTCTTTCTTTAAGATTTATCTCAGAGAGAGAGTGAGAGAGCATGCATGCTCATGAGTGGGGGGGGGGGAGTGGCAGAGGGAGAGGGAGACAAGCAGACTCCCTGCTGAGCAGGGAGCCCAGTGCAGGGCTCAATCCCAGGACGCTGAGACCACGACCTGAGCTGAAATCAAGGGTCGGAGATTCAACCAATGGAGCCACCCAGGTGCTCAACGCAGTCTCTCAGGCAAGAGTGAGCCTAAAATAAATAAGCCTGAGTGGTGCCTCTGTGTAAAATCTACCCATGCCTTCCCCGTACTGAGACTAGAATCCTGATTGGGGGGCCTGGCCTGCAGGCTCTGCAGGGGCGGGGCCCTTATTCTAGCTCTTCCCTCCTCGCTCTCTTTGGGGCTGGCTCCTTCTCACCCCTCCAATATGAACTTGAATGTCATGTCCAAAGGAGGCCTTCTCTAAAGGAGGGTAGCCCCCACTTCCTGCCTTTCCACGCCCCATCTCTGGCCAATTTCATCCTCCCCTTTCCTAGCACTTTTCACAACCTGTGACTACTCCATTCTATTCTTCTGTCTGTCTGTCTGTCTTAGAGTTTGTTTGCTCTCAAACTCTTAGGGGCAGGACCTCATCTGTCCTCTGGTGCCTCCTATGTGCCTGAAGCATTCCGTTTTAACTGATAGTGAAGCTTTGCACCACCTGCCATTTATTCTTTTTTTATTAACATATAATGTATTATTTGTTTCAGGGGGACAGGTCTGTGATTCATCAGTCTTACACAATTCACAGCACTCACCACAGCACACACCCTCCCCAGTGTCCATCACTCCGCCACCCCATCCCTCACACCCCCCTCCCCTCCAGCAGCCCTCAGTTTGTTTCCCCGAGATTAAGAGTCTCCTATGGTTTGTCTCCCTCTCTGGCCTGATCCTGTTCCACGTTTCCCTCCCTCCCCTAGAGCGGGTCCCAGGAAACACCTGTTTTTCAAGAATCCCTCAGTCCTACCAAGTGAGTCATGGTTGTGGTTGCTGAATGTTACCAGCTAAAGCAGGTAAGAAACATTTTCCATAAAGGCTTGTGAAAACATGGCTTTCTGTTCAACCTGGTTTGTTAGAAAATTTAACTCTGTGACATTTAAATTCCTTCTGTACTCCTGTAAACACAGCTCAGAGCTCCATGTACTCGATCTGGAAGGCCCCGGAAGGATCTGCCACTGAAGACCAGTAGGTCCCCCTGGGGCCTGGGGGAATACGCCTGCCCGTCTTCCAAAGTGTGGGACTAATTTAGGCAGAAATCTATGAAGCTGGTCCCCTGGGGCTTCACCAGAAGGGGATCAACTCTGCGGTTTTCCCCTCCAGTGGCTTTGAACGATGCCATAAAAAATCGGATCAACTTAAGTAGGAGGTCAGCTGCAGAAGTAGTCAATTTCTCTGGCCCCAAGAGATTGGCTCCATCTTTTCCACCCCTGCAGGAATGTGACTTCAGAAAGATGTTCTCCAGGAAGCCTGCAGGCTGCAGCACAGCAAGCGATCCCGTTGCCTTTGCTCCCTTGGGAAGGAGGCAGCACGGAGGAGAGGTGCTGGTGCGTTCTGCTGATCTCCTGATGAACTCCCAGTGACACATGCAAGCAGCTGAGGCCTCAGACACATTTTATTCATAGACTCATTTTTAAAGCTAGCATACATGGGAGTTCTAAGCATGAACTCCGGCTCCTAGTTCTGCTACTCAGCAGCTGTGTGATCTTGGGGCAAGTTCCTTAACCTCTCTGTTGTTCAGCTTTCTCATCTGTAAAATGAGTTCAGTAGGAACACCTTCCTCCTAGGATTCTGGGTGTGGGTTCAATGACACAATCCACGTACAGTGCTTAGCAGAGTACAGAGCTTAGCGCGCAGCTCTCATGAAATGTTCACGATCTTGTATCCTAATCGTTATGGTAAATCACAAAGCAAGGTGTCGACTGGAGAGAACACACTGTATTTGGAAGGACCAAATACAGAGACTTGGAGACTGAAGAACATTGTAGTAATAGTGCTTCTTGAGGTTTCAAATTAGACACCGTAGCTACGAAATTCCACCAGAATAAAGGCAGTTCTTTTCCCCCAGAAAGGCTGCCAGGCCTCAGCATGGTTTTGCAAGCACGCTGTAAGTGATGAGAGGTTGGGAAGGGAGGGGAGTTGCGGGGTCACGCTTGAAGAAAGCACAGTTTCTGGAACAATTCAACAAGCAGGAAATGGCAGAGCAGAGCTACTCAGGATGCCGGGGGCCTGCCCAGCCAGGTTCTCAGACCCTCTTTTCTCCCCTAACCCAGGACCAGTCCTGACTCCATGGATGCTGGAAGGTGCCAGGCAGTTCCCAGGCTCCCTGAACCCAGACTCCAGAAGCCCCTGTCCAAGAGTGTGGCTTGGATGCCTGCCAGCCCCTGGGTTTGCCACTAACTGCTTATGCTGTGCACCTACCCTTGCACAGATAACTCGATCTCATTCCATTTTCTCATGTGTAAAATGGAGACACTAACATTTTTACACATCTTACCAGTTTAGCAAATATGAGTTCTTACCATGTACCAAGCATAGTATAACTTTTGGCAAATGTTAACATGTTTAATTCTCACAATAACCCCATAAGGAAGGCTTTATTGTTATCAACTTTACAGATAAGCTAAAATGGGGCACAGACAGGTTAATTAACTTGTTCACTGTCACACAGCTAATAAGTAGGAGTCAGGATTTAAACCCAGGCAGTCTGGCTCCGGAGTCTGTCCCAGTAACCACTCTGTAGAGTCCAGTTCTTAGCAAGGTGCTGGCAATCCCTGGGCTTCCGTGCATGACTCTGGGATCTGAACCTCAAAGGCCCAAACAGTCCCCACAACCATGACCTTCCCTCCCCAATAGTAAAGAAGCCACCCATTACTGCATGCTCTCTGCGTGCCAGGCCCCATACTGAGTGCTCAGTTCCTACCGCTTCAACCCACCTCTCCTGGAAGGCACTGTTATCATTATTCCCATTCTCTGGACAAGGAAACTGAGGTGCAGATCTGAGCGTTCAACAGCAAAGCCTGTCTCCCATGGAGCGGGCAGAACCTAGTGCTCAAGACCTAAGTCCACACCCCTCTGTGCTTCATACCTGCTACCTTGCGCAGGGAAACAGACCCCTCTAAGCCTCTCTTTTCTGATCTGCAAAGCAGGGATGATAACAATAGGACTTACGCCTCTCTCTGTGATGAGGATTAAGAAATAATACTTTTGAGCCACTTAGCACAGTGTGTGATGATAACTGTACACAGAATGCATACTTCTTTGTATTTGTATATGCACACTATTTTGTGATTGCAGGTCCTCTCTCCAGGGACTTCGCCAGGCATCTGGAAGTCCCCCACTCCCCATCCTCCCACTGCGCACTTCTCCAGTCCCAAGGCAGGTCCCTCCTTGCCCCCACAGCCCTTTGCAGCTGCCGTGGAGCTCAGCCCTCGCCGGGGCCTTGTTTGCAAGCGCTCTCTGCTCTCCTGCCCGCGGCTTCTCACTTCCCCTTCTGTGTTGTTGCTCTTGCCCATCTTGGTCTTACCAGCAGGCCAGCAGCCTGGGACTGAGCAACCTCCCAGGCCCATCTCCGAGGCAGAAGCCGGGGATCAGCCTGCAGAGTGGGGATGGGGGCTGTGGGAGGGTCGGAGCTGCTCTGCCCTGCTTTCATGGAAGATGCCGGTGCCCGCCATCGTGGGGCACAGACAGAGGTGTTTACCCGCAGTGGGGATGACTCTGGGCGGGGGGCGGGATGCAGCCCTCCTCTGCTGCCTGGGCCCCAGGACCTGTGCTTTGGTTTATAGTACGGTCCCCAAGTCATATTAGTTGCCTTGGATCAGAGTAAAGATATTAACAGTAGTTAGAGAAAGAGTAAGGATTTAGTTTTCCTGACACAAGATAGTCAATCCTAACAGTGACATTTATAGGTAGCTTTCCCGGCGCTAGACATTTCCCATGTAAGAGCTTACCTCATCCTCCAAATAATCCCACTCTTGTCTTTATTTTACAGGTGAAGAAGCTGAGGCATGGTGCTTCTGTCACTTGCCCAGGGTCACACAGCTTGTAGGTGGTAGAGCTGTCATTCAGCCCCGCCGGGCTGACACCCGAGTCCATGTTCACGTCCTGCTTCAACCCTCCCAGGAACCCCCGAAAGGCAGGCTCCCATATCCCCACCTTACAGATGAGGAAGCAGCGACGGAGCGAAATTAACTACCCTGGCTTCAAGTCACTTGGCTCCTTCTACCTCCAATCCCACTCTGACTGGGGGAAATGCCACAATTCATTCATTCCCACGTATTGTCCGCTGAGCGCCAGCAGCAGGCAGGTCACAGTCAGGTGCTGGGTCCAGCAGTGAGCCGGCGGGACCGGGCTGCACAGGGAAGGACATGGAGCGGCCTGTGGGTGCAGTTGTGACCACGTAATGGAAAACGGAAGTGTCCGGGAGAAAAATGAGAAGCATAACCCTAACTCCAAGTCCCAACTGAGGCTCCAACAGCCGGCCTTCCATGTTCCTCAGTGGGAGACCAGAGAGATGTATGACATCGAGGAGACAACGATGCTGATTTCATTTATCTGGACGCCCGGGAGCTTGCTGAAGGGTGGCAGAGAGAACTACTGATGATGTGTATTCCAACATAGCCTAGTTCCTGGCTGCATAACCCTGGGCAAGTTTCCCCATTCTCTCTGGGCTTCTGCCTCCTCATCTCTAACATGGGGAGAACAGGACATGTGTGTTCAGGTTTTGGGAGGAATAAGGCAGACCATGCACACGAGCCTGTCCTGGTTACTCTAGAGACCTGCTGGAATATGGACACATGCCTGGGGAACGTGGGAAGTGTGATGCTGACAGAGACTATGAATTTCTAGAAGGGACATCGGTCAGCCATCTGAAATGCAACAGAAACGTCACGGAAAGTCACCTCTTCCGGAACAAGGGTAATGTGTTGGCTATGAGACAACACCTAAGCCAGGGATGCAAAACAGGGTTAATCTCAGGCACAAACTGATTTGTTTGTACAGCTGGCTGGAGTGTGGTGTGAAGGAGGATTCTGAGGCCAGGTCTTGGCTTAGCCAGGCAAGAGGAATACCAGGGCCTTTTAAAGAAACAGTTCTGAAAGCGACTGGTAAGGCGGGAATAGGGTGAGGGTAAAGGCTCAGATGAATGAGGTTTTAAGTCATGGCTGTAACCCCCATCATCTGTGTGATCTTGGATAAATCATATTTCCTCCAAAAGCCTCAGTTTTTCTCATCCATAAAATGGGGCTGTGGGGCTAGTCATGCTCTTGGGTGCCTCCAAGCATGGACATTCTCTGAGTTGATCCTGTGCTCGTGAACCATTCCTGACTTGGCATCAGCTTCTCCCCTTCCTCCACCCCAACCCTTGAGCATCTCTGTTTTTGCTCTCATGTCACACAAACACTTGTTTATGGCCAAGAGGATCATCTGGGAAAGAGATGTGCGGCAAGGAGTGCTGTCTTCCAGCATCCCTTCTCTACCCCTCCCCTTGGAGCGGTACAGAATCTTCTGCTCTGAGTTTTGGCATGGCACGTGGCTGTCCAGTTACAAACTCTATTTTCCCTTGTGGCTGGTGACAGCCATTTGGCTAAAGTGCACACCAACAGACGTGAGCAGAAGGGATGCAGGAACCTTCCGTGTCCTGTTGGTGAGCTGCAGCCAGCTCGGACTGGCTGGGAAAGCCTGCTGTGCGCATCTTCCCCACTCTGGGCTGGTGACATTTCCTTGCCAGCCCGGAATCAGCCATCGTGGATGCATTTACACCACGGAAGCTGGCAGACACCACAAGCCATGGCTCCCGCTGTCCTGTTGTTGAACATTCACAGCACACCACCGTCTATGTCATCTGCTTGAAAGGAACGTTCTAGCCCTGGGATAATAGCCCCATCTCTCCCTCCCCAGCTGATAAGCAGACCTGCCAACGTCCGAGCGCTGACCACACAGGTGACCCCAATGTGCTAAGGCAGCATTGGCCAACTCTTTCTTAGTGAGTGAGGTCGCTATTTTCGGCTTTAGGCTAGAGGGTCTCTGTTGGGGCTTGAGGACAGCCATAGACAAATGGGTGTGACTGGGCTCCCATAAAATTTTACTTAAATAAAAAAAAACAGGTTGACTCAACGGCCATAGTCTGCTGACACCTGCTCTCAAGGAATCGCAGAGCAACGAGACGGAAGGTTTGGGGTCTTTGAGGGATCTCGTGGAGCAGAGCTGCCCCAGCAGCCTACCCTGGCTGATCTATTATATGATGGAGAAATAAACATCTACTATAGTTCAGTCCCTGTACTTTGAGTTGCTTTTGTCATCTAACTAATACAGAAGCTCAGAAAGTACCTGCCCACTAGGCTACCCTTCTAATGCATCAGAATGGAGACACACCTTTTTCCTCGAGTTGAAAGGGTCAGATTTGGCTGCTTCCTCCCATTTCCTAATTTCTGTGTCTCTAGATAAGAATACGAGAGTCTGCAGGACCAAGGCAGGGAATATACTCCTAGAGGGTGTGTAGGAGAGTAGGGTCCTGGGTTTTGTTTATAAGGGTCTCATGATCCACAGGATAAAAGCAAGACAGTGTGGTCTGAGCGTGTCTGTGGCTGCACTGGCCAGGCGGCCGGGGGCTGGGGGGTGTCCTGAGGGGTGCATCAGGCCTGCAGGTGCTCCCTGCTATGCCCAGCTCTAGCTTCCCAGTTTACTGGATGAGGTCAGCCTGGGGAGGCAGAGGGAACAAGGCCAAGAATTTGCTGGTTGACACTTTGATCACAGAGCAGCTCAGTGGTTGTCAAAGAGCCAAGGAAGCAAGCCACGTTCTGTTCTTGCTGTGAGGTACAGGAGGTCTGACTGGTGGAGAACTTCAGGGGGCAGGGAGACGTGCAGGGTGTGGGTGTTGGGAGGCAAACTCTAGGCCAGGGCAGTCCTGAGACCTATGCTGCTGGCTGGCACACGATTTGAAAACAGGCTGCAAATAACTTTCATGTGGGGCACACATGTGCCCAGTCCTCTCTGCTGTATTCTCTCATGCTGGGTCCACTCTTGTGTTCCTTGCCTGGCCCTGGGCTTCTGAGTTTTGACCCTGGACTAGCGAAGGGTGAATGTGGTTAAGTTCTAGAATCTCAGAGAGATATTAAGGAACTAATATGTTAAGAATTCTTCATCAATTCATTCTGATCACCTAGTAGGTGTTAGGCAGTGTGCAAGGCACACTAAGTGCTTCCATACTCAAAATATTTTATTGGTTCCCAAATAATTATGATGATGATAATAATAGCAAACACATAAAGCATTTCTTTTTTTCATAAAGCATTTCTGGTATGTCAGGAACTATTTTAATTGTGTGTGTATATATATATATATGTATATATATATACACACACATACACACACACAGATATAAATATATCCTACACATACCTGTGAATGAATATGTGATGGAGTCTGCATGTATATATACATGTAACATATATGTATACACACATACATATACTCATTCACATATTTATTACCGAATCCTTACTTCAACCCTGCAGAATTCATCTGCATCTTTCAGAATTTATCTGTATCTTAGCCCAGAGAGACTAAGAATCTCACCCAGGTCCCAGAGCCAGCAGATGGTAGGACAGACATTGGAGCCAGGCAGGCTGTTGCTGAAGCCCTGCTCTTTCCAACCCACCCCTACCCCACCGCCTATCTGTGCTACCAAAGGTCTTCCACGTTCACTTAGTTGCTATTCAGATGTTGCCTAGTTCACTACTAGATGCCAGGTCCTGGGTTGGGGGCTGAAGAAACATAAAGTCCCACTCACAGGCCTCAAACTCGAGGCCCTCTTGCAACTGTCCCTCCCGAGAGCTCCCCATTACCCAACCATTTTTTCTTTCTCACCGCTCAAGTCAATGAGGCCCACTGCCCATGCCACACACACGTCTCCTTATTGCTTTCTTGCCTGCACACATGGTGTGTCCTCACCTCAGATTCTCTCCCTGTATCCTGCTTTCTTTCAAGTCCTCCTGCAGACATGAGTCCCATTAAGCAGCTTCTGGCTTAGAGAATCCCAGGAGGTCAGTGCTCAGCAAGAGCACTGGGGCCAGCTGCTAACCTTCCTAAGATCAGAAGAGTTAACTAATTGGAAGGGGTCCCCGATGTATTGAGGAGCAGAATCCGTGTATTCCTCTAAGGTCATTTAGCAAGTCTCTCTATGGATACCTTTAGACTTGCGTAGAGCAGTGATTCTCAAATGGGGTGCCTCTGTCCCCCAGAGGGCACCTGGTGAAAGTCTGGAGACAAGTCTGGGTAGTCACAACTGAGGATGTGCTGCTGGTGTCTGGTAGGTAGACAGATGCTTTTGACAGCCTACAGTGCACAGCACTGCTCCCCCCCTGCCCCGGGCCAACAAAGAATAATCAGCCCCAAATGTCCACAGTTGAGAAAGGTTGAGGTTGAGAAATCCTGGTGGAGGGTAATAACATTTTTTTTGCATCGTCTAGTATAGATCAAGCAGTTCCCATTACAGGATTCTGTAAGCGTGACCATAAAATGGTGCCTTCAGAAATGAATCGTGAAATGACAATTCAGATGACGACAGGCCTAACATGGATACCAGCCCCCAGCCCCCCCCCCAACAGGCTTTCCCGAAAAGCCAAATTCCCTTTCGTAGGCTTCCAGGGCCCCCGCTGATGTGTTTTTCCTTTTCTTTTGGGTAGCAAAAAGATGAACACATTGAGACTGTTTTGTGCTGAAGTAAGTCACACCAAGATCTCTGTGCATCTTTCTAAGAAAAAAAAATTGTATTATTGCAGCAAATGGGACATATAATGGTACAAAGTTCCTAGGAGAAATCTTTGTCCAAAAATTGTGTCTCATTGCTGTGTAATGCTGCTACCAAATACAGAGAAGGGCCGGCTCATTAACCTGCCTCGGATAAGGTAAAGAAATGTGATTCCACGTCCTCCTCCCAGCCCATCTTTTCTGCCTTGTGAGAAATCCCAAAGGGCCTGGAACCTTCCTCCTCCTCAGAAGTGGTTGGCCAGTTAGAGGCAAAACCCACTGTGTTTGCCTCCCCACAAAATAGACATTCCGGGTCGTTCAAATATGTGAAAAAAGATCTCTCTCAAACGCAAGGGCTACAAACACCCAGGAGAATGAAACTAGTGTTCATTTCTAAACGTGCTTGCATGTTCTTTTGAGTAGAAACTAATGAGGATTCATCACCCATCCCTTGTTTTGGCATCATGGCTTATTTTAAAAGAGTCGAAAATGAGGCCTATCCTTTAGAGAAAAGAGTCACCCCTAATTTTGGCAAGCCCTTAATGTATCCCTTTTTGGCAGAGGCTGGTTATTGTCCTCCAGAGAGTCCTGCATCTCCTTCATGTATTGTTGTCGGACCTGAATTTTTAGCGGGGCACATGGCTGTCCCGAGAAAGATGACAATCCCCTGGTTTCCCTAGCAATTAGAGGTGGCCACATGACTAAGTGTTGATCAACAGGAAGGAAGGGAAGTGATGTGTGCAATCTCTGGGGTCTGCTGAATCCTTCTCCTTCCCCCTTCCCACTAAAGCGAGGAAGTCCTGGTGGGTGGGCTCGGCCATATCAGGCCATGCAAAGGAAGGTCTCACCTATGGGAGGGCAGAGCAACAAGAGGGAAGGTGCCTGGGCCCCTGGCGTGGTGTTGCCCTAATAGCCCCAGACTGATCATGCCTGGACTGTTATGCGGGAGAATTTCAAACTCCTGTCTTATCCAAACCACAGGTATTTTGCAGGTCTGTTAGAGCTAATTAATCTGCATCCTCATGAATCCATTCCACAAATGGGTTTTTAAATGAAAATCAATTCAGGGAAGCACACAGGAAGTGCCGCATACATACCAGCTACTAGGTTAGGTGCTGGACAGTCAAAGAGGAAAGTACACACACCATCCTCCAAGGAATCTAGAAAGAACGAGGGGTCTCCTATATAATAATTTTCACAAATACATGCACCAGTTGCTGTGGTATAAGGGCAAAGCTCGAGTGTGACAATTCAACACTCCCAGTGACACTGGTCCCATAAGATGCTCTACGATGGGGGCACAAATGTTTTCTGCAAAAAGCTGACTAGTATATATTTTAGGCTTTGTGGGCCATACGGTCTCTGTCATAACTACTCAACTCTGCCACTATGCGAAAGCAAAGTGTGAAAGCAGCCATGCACTGTAATACGCAAATGGGTGTGGCTGGTGGTCCAGGCAATTTCATTTATAAAAACAGGAGGCAGACAGCTCTAGATTGCCAACCCTTGTTGTCCGGTAAAGAATTTAAATAGGATAAACTTCTTTTTGGGACTTACAAGAAGCACAGGATGTTAAAAGCACTGTGGGTTTTTAAAAAACCTATTTGATTTTTATTTAGGCCAGTGTTCCCCAAATTTATTGGGCTACTTGGCACTTTAAAAAAAATAATGCTTATTAACATCCCAGAACTGGCCTTCTAAATATGCTGTTGCAAACACTGGTTAAGTAACTCTTATTATTAATAAATTAATTTAGGGCACACCCACAATAAAAAGGTAATACAGTGACCACCTATATGCTCACCACCCAACTCAGCGGAAAAAATAAAGCACTGTAAGTCCTACATTCCCCTCCTGATTTGATCATGTCATCTACCTTCCTGAGCTCACCGTCTCTCCTCAGTTTGACATTTATCATCCTTATGCATGATTCATACATTTTACTACTTTTACTCAATTCCTGATCATATACAAACTGTTTTGCATGTTGGTAAACTTTATGTAAATGTCAGCACACTACAGAAAATCCTATCTCGATTTGTTTTTTTTGTTTTTTTTAAACACAATATTACATTTCTGGGATTTGGCTGTGTAATAAAAGGTAGATCTGGTTCATTTATTTTCCTTGCTATTTGGTATTCTATTGAACAAACATTTATTCATTCCTTGTCTTGTAGACAGCTTGTTTCTTTTCCTTTTTCTTTATTTTGCTATTATAAGTACAAACCAAACTTCTTTGTATATGCCTCCTTATTTCCATATGGAGGAGTCTCTCTGGGGTATAGATCTAAGAGTGGAATAATGTGTTTTCAAGTTTACTTGAAAGTGGATTCAGAGTGCTCAATGGTGGTACAGAGGCAGTCTCACAGCTATGTATAAAAGAATGAAACTCGACCATTCCCTTACCCCATACACAAAGATAAACTCAAAATGGATGAAAGACCTCAATGTGGGACAGGAATCCATCAAAATCCTAGGGAGAACATTGGCAGTAACCTCTCTGACATCAGGCACAGCAACTTCTTTTAAGACACGTCTCCAAAGGCAAGGGAAACAAGAGCAAAAATGAACTTTTGGGACTTCATCAAGATAAAAGCTTTTGCACAGCAAAGGAAACAGTCAACAAAACGAAGAGGTAACCCATGGAACAGGAGAAGATATTCGCAAATAACACTACAGACAAAGGGCTGATTTCTAAGATCTATAAAGAACTTCTCAAACTCAACACCCAAAAACAGATAATCAGGTTGAAAAATGGGCAGAAGACATGAACAGACACTTCTCCAATGAAGACATACAAATGGCTAGCAGACACATGAAAAAATGTTCATCACCATTAGCCAACAGGGAAATTCAAATCAAAACCACAATGAGATACCAACTTATACCAGTTAGAATGGCAAAAATTAAGAAGGCAAGAAACAACAAATGTTGGAGAGGATGTGGAGAAAGGGGACCCCTCTTACACTATTGATGGGAATGCAAGTTGGTGCAGCCACTTTGGAAAACAGTCTGGAGATTACTCAAAAAATTAAAATAGAGCTACCCTATGACCCAGCAATTGCACTACCGGGTATTTACCCCAAAGATACAGATGTAGTGAAAAGAAGGGCCATATGCACCTCAATGTTCATAGCAGCAATGGCCATAATTGCCAAACTATGGAAAGAGCCAAGATGCCTTTCAACAGATGAATGGATAAAGAAGATGTGGTCCATATATACAATGGAATATTATGCAGCCATCAGAAAGGATGAATACCCAACTTTTGCATCAACGTGGATGGGACTGGAGGAGATTATGCTGAGCGAAATAAGTCAAGCAGAGAAAGTCGATTATCATGTGGTTTCACTTGCTAGTGGAACATAAGGAATAACACGAAGGACATTAGGAGAAGGAAAGGAAAAGTGAACTGTGGGAAATCAGAGGGGGAGATGAACCATGAGAGACTGTGGACTCCAAGAAACAAACTGAGGGTTTTGGAGGGGAGGGAGGTGGGGGGATGGGTAAGCCTGGTGGTGGGTATTAAGTAGGGCACGTATTGCATGGAGCACTGGGTGTTATATGTAAACAATGAATCATGGAACACTGCATCAAAAACTAATGATGTACTGTATGGTGGCTAACATAACACGCACACACAAAAAAAAAACCCCACAAAAAACAGAGGTGGTCTCACCATTCTACATCTATGCTCAAATTTGGGATCATCACGCTGTAACTTTTTGGCTTGATCTGATGAGTGTGAAAGGCATACATGGGTGTGGTTTGGAAAGCATTTCAGGATGTCTCGTGAAGATGGGTCCATATTTCTTGGCCATTTGGTAGAATATTTCCATGTTAAGTCTCCATAGGGATCTTTGGCACTGGTCCATGCCGACTCTATTGGGTTGGTACAAGAGGCAGCTGTGCACCCAAATTTCTAAGAGGAACTAAAGCTGGAGACTGAGCCTTTCAAGACAAATCTATGGGCCTCATTCAAAGTGATCTCCATATTTCCCAATATTGATTCTCTGACTGGAGATACTCCTTTGGCAGAGAGAATTGGACTTTGGAATCAGACAGACTTGGTTCAAATCCAAGATGGGACACATTCTACATGTGATGGTGGGCAGGTTCCTAACCCCCTGGAGCCCCAGTGTTCTTGGTGTGCCAAGGGAAACAAAGCCCCCTGGTATAGTTGAATGGAGTAGAGTGTGAGAAGCACCCAAGACAGTGTCTGGCCCAGGCAGGTTCTCCATCGTTAGTTCCCTTTATCATCTGTTAAGATACAGGAACGGTCACAAGCTGAAGCGACACATATTTCTTTCCATTTTTGTGTGCCTCCGTTTCCCCCACAGGTAAATGTCTCATTCCCATCTGCCCATCTAACATCAGGCCACAAGGTGGAATAATCTTCAGGGCTAGAAGGCCTTTGGAGATCATCGAGTCTGGGGGTTCTTAACATCTCATAGAGCAATTCAGTCAACTGATGAAAGGGCAGTTCATTCTGGAAAAATGGCACGTACACACGGCATTTCATGAAGACTATGGACATGCTGAAGGAGCAGACTCACTCCTTCTCTGTTACCTGAAGCCCCTTTGTTGCCATGGATTTGTACTAAGTACTTTGTACCTAGGTACTCGTAATAGGTACTAGTTGCCTGACTAATTGCAAAGGAAAGATACTGTTCCTGTGTAAATAACATTTTAAACTAGAGTTTGAAAGATTTGGTGTCAGGTAAGTAAATAAGCACCCTCGGCAGAAATTTAACAAACTCAAGGGGAGCCTCCACCGCCGCAAAAAAAACATGTAAAAAAAAAAAAAAGAGGAAAGTCCCTGTTCCCTGGAAGCTAAATCCCATATGGCAAACTACACGCCCTCATACTGCCAGCTTGGATCAGAAGCTCCAGTTTGGAAGCGAGCCCCAAATGCCGTTGAAGATGTAGTTCTCCGTGTTGTTGCGAGCATCCAATGTGTTTCTGTTTTGCTTGTAACACTCTGGAAGCTCAGAACAAATTCCAAGTGTTAGCAAACTGTCACTTGCAATATGGTTTCCGCCCACGCCGAGGTGTGGAGAGCACTGCTGCAGACGGTGCGGTTCCTTCCGGACACATCTTCCGTGCCGGAGCCGCAGCCTGGGGTTCTGGTGGCCCCTCTCCACCTGGCTTCCCTTGGTGCACGCGACCTCACCTTCTTCGGGCTCTTCTCCCATGACCTAGGGCCCTTCTCCCTTCCTACCATGGCGATTCCTCTCCATCAGTTCCTTCCCTGGGGCACTCTCACCTGCCCCCGAGATGTCGGTGGGCGCCCATCTGCCAGTGTCTGCCCCAAAGGCCTCCATAGTTGAGACCCCTCTTCGAGACACCTGACTCTCACTTGTCTACCCACATCTCCATGATGGAGCCTCTTTGCATCTGCCTTAGTCCAGGAAAAGTCTTAGTCTGTTTACTTATAATAACAACATACCTAGTAACTCCACTCCCTTCCCTCCTTCCCTTCCCTTCTACGAATACCTACTAGACCCAACTATGTGCCAGGCTCTGTGGCAGGTCCCAGAATTCAGGTGTATCTGATTTTTGCCCCAGCTCCAACAAGATAAATAAGCCAGTTGTCTAAGTCCATGCTGCATGACACTTTCTTCTGGAACATTCTCTGCCCCCTAACCTCTTCCCTAACTTCTTGCTCACCTGGGGCAAGGCCCTGCCAATCAGGAGCCATATGTACCTTTGTCCACACACACCCTCCTTTCCTCTACTACCTCTTCCCACCAGTGACCCCACTTACGGTCGTAAATGCAGCGGTGACGGGCACTCGATTGCTTTGAGGAAGTGGGATGCTGGGTACCCTAGCCAGTGGTGGCCTTCAAAACTCCTGCCTGCCACTGGGGTGGGGAGAGGGGCCCCCCAGCCAGCTGGCCAGCTTGTTTCTCTTCCTGCACGCTGGGGGGGCTGCCTCAGCAGTAGCGGGAGAAGCGTGGAGACTCGCCTGGCCTCAGTCTGGGCTACAAACCGTATCGCCAGTGGGGTACCACCACATCTCATCGAGATACTTATTGCCTCTCTCTCTCAGAGGAAGTTGAGGCTATTGTTTTTGGCAACAAGGAGAAGCAGACCTTCTTGGTCCTGAGTGGTGGAATAATCACTAATATTTAACGTGCATTTACTATGACACAAGTGTGTTACATGGTTTATATGCCACGTGGTGCTGATAAATATATATTATTTTTAGTGTTTTTTTTAAAGACTTTATTGACTTATTTTGGAGAGAGAGATGGAGAAAGAGAGAACATAAGCAGGTGAGTGGAGAGGGAGAGGGATAAGCAGACTCTGCACTAAGCATGGAGCTGGACTCAGGGCTCGATCTCACGACCGTAAGATCATGATCTGAGCTGAAATCAAGAAGAATCGGTCGCTTTGAAAAGAAGGGACACATGCACCCCAATGTTCACAGCAGCAATGGCCACAATCGCCAAACTATGGAAAGAGCCGAGATGCTCTTCAGCAGATGAATGGATAAAGAAGATGTGGTCCATATATACAATGGAATATTACACAGCCATCAGAAAGGATGAATACCCAACTTTTGCATCAACATGGACAGGACCAGAGGAGATATGCTGAGTGAAACAAGTCAAGCAGAGAAAGTCAATTATCATATGGTTTCACTTACTTGTGGAACATAGGGAATAGCATGGAGGATGTTAGGAGAAGGAAAGGAAAAGTGAAGGGGGGGAAATCGGAGGGGGAGATGAGCCATGAGAGACTGTGGACTCCAAGAAATAAACTCAGGGTTTTGCGGGGGGTGGGGGGTGGGTGAGCCTGGTGGTGGGTATTAAGGAGGGCACGGATTACGTGGAGCACTGGGTGTTGTACATAAACAACGAATCAAATGCATCAAAAACTAATGATGAAAAAAAAACTATTGATGTATTTTATGGTGACTAACATAACATAATTAAAAAAAAAAAGAGTTGGCCGCTTAACCAGCTAAGCCACTCAGGTGCCCCATAAATAGATATTATTTTATTTGATCCTTCCCACAGCCTTATGAGGTGGGCAATTCCCCATTTTGCAGATACAGAAACTGAGGCCCAGAGAGGTGAGTAACTTGCCTAAGGTCACATAGCGAGTAAGTGGTTGAGTCAGGACTGGAACTCAGGCAGTCAGGCTGCAGAGGCTACCCTCCTGAGCACTGTGCTCTGCTTCCTCCCTGTTAGAAGCTCAGGGAGTGCACCTGACTCCTGGGCAGGCTGGCTCTGGTGAAAAAGCCCTACATGGACTCTCTCATTTGCGTGGACAACCAGCTGGGGTGGCAACTTGCCTTGGGCATTTTCACAGCTGAACCCATTCTTACTCATTCCCTATTGTCCTTGCCCTGTATTTGTTGAAAGCATCCCTAGCTACACACCCACCCAAGACAGAAACTCCAGAGTGACTTTTTGCTGTAAAAATCTGGTGAGGGGAATAGGTACCACATGCTACAAAATCCAACAGTCAAATGAGTTTCCCTCCCCTCTCTGTTCCCCACGGGATGGGTTGAATTATGTTCCCCATCAATACATTGACATCCTAGCCCCCCACCCCTTACCTGTGAATATCACTTTGGAAATAGGGTTTTTCTGGGTATAATCAAGTTAGGATGTGGGTCCCAATCCAATAGGACTGGTTTCCCCATAAGCAGATGAAAATATGGATGGAGATAGAGAGAGAAGGCCACATGACGAGGAGGCAGCGATTGGGGTGATGCTATCCCAGGCCAAGGAACAGTCAGGGCTTCTAGAAGCCAGAGAGGCAAGGAAGGATCCTCCCCCAGAAGATCTGGAAGGAGCAGGGCCCTGTCGACACCTTGATTTTGGACTTCTGGCCTCCAGAACTGTGAGACCATCCACGTGTGTTGTTCTAAGCCCTTCTTTCCACGGCAGCCACAGGAAACCCACACACCAGTTTTCCAATCCCCTCCTCAGGTACTGACGCTACCCTGGTTTCCTGTCTCCCCTTCCAGACTAACACGGATGGCAAATACACACGCATTCGTCCCACAAATGTGACACCTTATACACTATCCTGCACGGTCTTTTTCATTTGGTGACATGCCCATTTAAAAAAAAATTGTAGTAAAGTATACGCAACACAGGTGTACCATTTCAAGCATTTTCAAGTGTGTCGTTCCGTAGCATCGAGTACGTTCCCACCGTTGTGCCATGGTCACCACCGCTCATCCCAGGAGCTCTTTCATCTTCCCAAACTGGAACTCTGTCCCCAGGAAACACTAACACCCCAGCGCCCCTGCCCCTGCTGCCAGGGTCCCCGAGTCCTGCCCCTTCCCCCTTCACGGTGTCTCCGGCCCTCCCCACCTCTCCGTCGGGCACAGCTGCTCTCACCTGGGTTCCTGCAATGGCTTCTGGAGCCCCGGCCCAGCCCCGCTGCCTCTGCCCATTATCCACACAGCCCCCGGCCCCTCTTTCTCAAATACAAATCTGGGGGCGCCTGGGTGGCTCAGTGGGTTAAGCATCTGACTCCTGATTTCGGCTCAGGCCATGATCTTAGGGTCCTGAGATCAAACCCTGTCTTGGGCTCCACACTCAGCGTGGAGTCTGTTTGAGTTTCTCTCTCTCTCTGCCCCTCCCCACAACGCATTCTCTCTTGCTCTCTCTCTAAAATAAATAAATCTTAAAAAAAGAAAAAAATAAAATACAAATCTATGTCGTCTCCCGGCTTCAGAGTCTGCCATGGCTCCCACCTCCCGCACACGCAGTCAGAATACCGAGTGAGAGACCCCCACGCGCAGAGCTCAGCCCCACATCGCACGCCTGGTCCAGGGCCTGGCCCCCAGGAGGCGGCTCAGACCCGTGGTGCTCTGATGGTCTGAATTCCTCATTTCCTCCAACACCGTTCCCACCTGGAGGCGTGTGTGGTTCCCTCTGTGTGGACGGCCTTCCCTTCCTCTCCTGTCTTCGGCTTCTCAGGCTCAGCACTCTGTTCCTCCTGCAGCGCTCACATCAAAGGCTACCTCCTGCCTCTCTAGCACTCCTGGAGCCAGGTCTTGCCTGCCCGATATCAGAAGAGTGACCACATTTTTTGGTAATGACTTGGAGACCTCTCTGTCCTGCCCCGTGCCCCCCCGGGGGGACACGGTAGGTGCTGGGTACGCGCCTGGCCAGCAGCAGCTCCCGGAGCAGGCTTTGGGGCCTGTCCCCCTTAGGGGAGGACAGCAGAGCCCCACGGTGATTCTCCTGGATCAGGAGAGAGCACTTTTCTGTCTTCCAGGAGGTGTTACTGCACGGGCCTCAGTGTGGGGGCGGCGGCGGCCATGCTGGGGTCACCCTGGGGCCTGCAGCCCGGATTTCACGCCTACTGGAGGTGAGGAGGGGGCTGGCGTTCTGGGGGTCTGTACTTTCAGGCCAGCCCAGCCCAAGAGGCTGCGGGGAGCTGCAGGAATTTTCCAGAGCTGGTCAAGGACAAGGGCATCGCAAGGAAGAAGACAGACTCTGACTCTGACTCTGTGAGAGGCTGGGGAGCCTTCCAGGGCCCACGGAGCCATGCCAGGGCCCAGGTGCTCTGCCTCCACAGGTGACCTTCTGCATTGACCCAAACCGGACAAATGACAAAGCCTGTGAACCTCTAAAGGTGGCCAGGAGAACGGAGAAGGATTAAAAGTAGCAGATTGAGCTCTGGTGTGATTGGTTAAATTCATACTCGACTCCCTTCTGGGGGTCCCCACGCCATGAAGTAGCTGTCACCCCCATCTTTACAGGGAATGAATCTCATCCCATGAGGTGGGTGAAGTGACTTGTCCAAGGTCACCTGTTACAAAGCAGCAGACCCAGATAAGAGCATCCAGAGTGGGGTTTGGCACCTAGTAGGTGCTCAATAAACACAGCAAAAGAGTGAAGGAAAGAATATAATGATTCTGGTATCCCAGCCTGATACCCCTTGCACCCTACCACTCCCAAACTTACTATTCTGGGACAGCTCAAAGTCTGGTTTGAATTTAAGAAACACTCCTTGCAAAAAAAGTCAGCATTTCTCAGAGTGAGCTCATAGTTCTGACAACCCCCAAATCCTGTTGCTAGGTGCTGTTTATCAGCTAAGTTAGGATTTGAGAACACACCTTATCACCATTATTTTAATACAGTTCCACTCCGGAGCAGAAAAACTACCTCTTAGAAATATGGGGAAATAAACAGCATTTAGTCTTTGTATTTCTAAAATGTTTCAAGACCAATCATTAATAAGAAAATGTACAAACCCTGACAAGATGTATTATTTGTTCTTTCCTTTTTTCTATCTGCTCCCCCTCCCCCACCTCCCAAAGGAGAGGGAAAAGAAAAGAAAGAAAAGGCCGAACATCCCAGGTTTAGAATATCTGATACTTTAATTAAGAACCAATGGGTCACCCCTGTCAGCTTCCAAACTGCAGTCGCATCAAAGGGTGTTCCTTTTGAACAAACCCGATCACCATGGTGAGGCTTTATCATTAGCTGAATAAAGACAAAAGAAGCGCTCCGGCTGCATTTGGCCAAGGTCACTCTGAAAATCAATGGCTGCAGTAGCAGCAGACCTGAGAATCCTTGACTCTGGTGGTTCTGTCCCAGCTGGCATCCAGGCTGCCTCTCACCAGGACACCTCGGCCAGCTGGTAGGTAATTATATGTGCTAATAGTCACGACACTCTAGCCGCCAACACCAAGATCCCAAGTCCCTGAACTGGTTAGAACATCCAAGGATCCGCGCCTTTCTAGGGCTGTTTATTGAGAGAGGTGAGCTCCCTCCGCTATGCCTGAGCTTAGAAGTAGGAGCCTACCAGGCGACTGGGAAGAAGAATGTCTGGGGGAGGGGAGGGCGACAAGGAGACTACGTTGTTACCTCCACTCCCCAAGTCCTCTGTTCTAGAACGCACCTGCCTCACAGTAGCTGTGTGACCTCAGACAATTTCCACAGCCTCAGTGAGCCTCGGCCTGCCCATCTGTACAATGGGATAATCAAGCCTGCCTTGCACAATTGTTGGGGCCTGCACGCCATGAAGACTGAGTACCAGGCACAGAGTAGGCGTCCGATTCCTACTTGTTGGATATCTGAATGAGCAAAACTTCCCTCAGATTGGAGATAGCAATTCCTGCTTCAGGTCACATGAAATGAGGTGGGAAAACATACGTATAGATGAGTCTGTATGTTGCCTGGACTGAAAAATACTTTTTTTTTTTAACTGGTGCATCCTTCACGTACTGAATTTAGTCTAGTTAATGGAATTTCTGAGTCTTACACTTACTATTTAGGAAATATAATGAAATACTATATATTTTTTTTCTCTTCAAAAATGATTTCCAAACTTGATGAATATTTAGCTGGGCCAATCAATGAATATGTCTTCTACACACCAATCATGATTCTGGAGACAAAGGAGTCAAGAATTGAGAGCTAAAGGACTTAAAAATAACCTGGAGACTGAATGGAACTGACTTCCTTTGTCTCCCCGCTCTGCACCTGTGCGTTCTGGGCTGCCCAGGGCATCTCGCTCATATCCTGGGTGTTAGTAAGAGCTGCGTGCTGGACTTGGGGCATGGAGATGGACAGTGGCCCCCGGGAGATCATGCTCCATCTACGGAATGACAATAAGGAAAAGAACCATCTCGAAGAGTGTTGTTAGCATCCTCGAAGGGGGCTGAGTCTAGATCTAGTGTTGGGGAACCAGAAAAACTGGTTGTATCTCTGGGTGTCTGGGTTTGATATCTGGTTCCTAACCCCGTGACTTAGTAACTGTGTGATGCTGGGAGAGTTACCTAATCTTGCTGGGCCTTGATTTCTTCTTCTGTAAAATGGGACAGCACTACTTTCCTGGCTGACAACAGTATCTGTTTTGAGGTTCAGGTGAGAAAACGTTAAAAGCCTTTAAGAATTACAAAGCAATATGGGGCACCTGTATGGCTCAGTTGATTAAGTGTCTGCCTTCAGCTCAGGTCATGCCTGGGGTCCCAGGATCGAGTCCTGCATCAGGTTCCCTGCTCAATGGGGAGTCTTCCTCTCCATCTCCATTTGCACCAACCCCCACCTCTTGTTCTCTCTTTCTGATTAAATAAACACAATCTTAGAAAAAAAGAGTTATAAAGCAATACATAGGTAGGAGTCTCCATTGTTATTTCAGGGATACTAGAGGCGTGGGGGCAATGTTAGTTACTAACGACCATGTCGGGAGCACTTTCTTCCTTTCAGGCCTTGCCTGTGCAAGTGTCTCATATTCTTGGCCTCACTTTGTGCCTGTGCCAACCTCTGAGGGTGGCTGCTTTCATAATGGCCATGCTATGGGTCGGGAAACAAAGGTCCAGAGAGGCTAACTAGCTTGCCCAAAAATGCACAGCTAATTAACCGTGGTGGTGGGATTTGGATCTAGACAATGGGACTCTGGAGCCCAATCTCCTAACCTTTAAGCTATGGAGTCTCCTGAGAGCATGGCAAACAAGGAATACTCGGGCAGCCACAGTTAAGACAACATCTTACTTTCCCTGCCACCCAGCCGACTCAGGACTGTTGCAAAGGGAAGAGCTGAGCCTCGTGGCCAGCTCAGATTCGAGCTGGGGACAGCAGGCAAGGAGGTGGGAGGGAGCCTGCAGGGAAGGTGCCACTCCCGGGAAGCAGGGGGCAGGGCAGTCTTGTGGGCAGAGGGTGGGCTTTGGAGGATGAGCCCCGAGGACCTCATCCCTGGTACCTCCGTCTATAAACTGTCCCTCCAACAGCCTCCTAATCCGTGAAGTGGGAAGATGAGACCTCGGAAGGCTGCCTCAGGGATTAAAGGAGACAAGTAATGAATGTAGATCTCCTACTGTAATCAATAGCCGGCACACAGTAGGTCCTCAATAAATGGCTGCTCCTTAGCCTCTCCCCAAGACATGCGGTTATTCCAGGTGGCAAGGTATAAGGGATGGCAGTGCAGGTAGAAACTGCCTAGACAGCCAGGACAGAAACCCAAGGAGAGTACAACTCAGTGGTTAGGACTGTGGGCCTGGAGATCTGGGCCACCTGAAACCCTATCCTGGCTTCACCACTTACTGGTCCTATGATCTCGGGCATATTACTTAACCTATCTGTGCCTCAGTTTCCTTACCTATAGAGTGGGCATAATAACAGTATCCACTTCCCCCAGGTTTGGGAAATATGAGATATTAATTAATCTGTGTAAAGCACTTCGAGTAGCCTCGCATACAGTAAGCATTCGATAAATTCCAGCAATGACTTCGATCAGTCCCCTGCATGTTCCCTGGCTGAGGGGCACCTCTGGGTCTTCAGAGGGCTCTGACTTATGCTGCAAACCCTCCATTTCCTTGCAGACCCCAATCAGATCCTAGACAGGTGGAAATCTCTGAGGTCTGGTCACATGACTGGGCTAGATGAAGGGATTTGAAAATGGTGATTATGTATGAGTCTGAAGTCTTTCACAGGGTGTATTCAGTGTGTAAAGTCTCTAAACTCTTCGGGGGTCTGTGTTCCAAGTTTGCCTCTGTGGCATCTGGGGTTCTATATTCAAGGTGTGAGGTCTCTGAACTCATCCAGGGTGTGGGTTTCAAGGTTTGAATCTCGAGCATGTTTAGCATGTGAGGCCTCTTAAATCTTGAAGACGTTTGTCCTAAGGTGTCTGAAAAATTTATTTTTACTGACCAAGGTATAATTGATGTACGGTATTATATTAGTTTTAGATGTACCCAATAGCGTGATTTGACATTTGTATACATTGTGAAATGGTCACCACCAGAAGTCCAGTTACCATCTGTCACCTTACAAGTTAATAAGTATTACTGAATATATTCCCCATTTCATGACTTATTTTATAACCAGGAAGCTGTACTTCTTCATCCCCTTCACCCATCTGCCCAGTGTCCCCTTCCCCTCTCCGCTGGCAACCAACAATCTATTCTTTGAATCCATGAATCTGGGTTTTGTTGTTGTTTTGGTTTTTTTAGATTCCACATATAAGCGAAATCATGTGGTATTTGTCTTTCTCTGTCTGACTTTTCACTTAACATAATACCCCCAAGGTCTATCTGTGTTGTTACGAATGGCAAGATTTCAATGGTTTTGATGACTAAGTAGTATTCCACTGTGTGTATGTATATATATATATATATATATATATATAATATATATTACATATATTATTTGTATCATAGCATTTATCATATATTTGCTTATATATATCATATATATTATTCATTCATCCATCGATAGACACAGCATGTTTCCATATCTTAGCCATTATAAACAATGTGTGATAAACACAGGGGTGCATGTATCTTTTCCAATTAGTGTTTTTGTTTTCTTCAGATGGAACTGCTGGATCCTATGGTAACTCTGTTTTTAATTTTTTGAGGAACCTCCACACTGTTTTCCACAGTGGCTGCACCCGTTCGCATTCCCACCAACAGTGCATGAACGTTCCCCCTTTCCACATCCTCGCTAACACTTGTTTCTTGTCTTTTTGATAACGTCGTTCTGACAGGTGTGAGGTGATCTCTCATTGTGGTTTTGACTTGCATTTTCTTGATGATGAGTGATGTTAACATCTCTTCATGTGCTTGTTGGCCATCAGTGTGTCCTCTTTGGGGAAATGTCTATTCAGATCCTCTGCCCACTTTATAATCAGATTGTTTAGTTTTTCGTTATTGAGTTGTGTGAGTTCTGTACACATTTTAGACTCATACCTTGAAATACAGATCACCAAAAAAGTTCAGAAACCCCACTCATCAGCACAAATCCCCAAATAGCAGATGGACATTAAACATTTAACAAACAACTTAGAGACCTCAAACTCTGCGATGAGGACCCTCAAACTGCTCAGACAACTCACACCTTGGACACAGATGCCCAAACTCCCCAGAGCCCTCAGACTCTAGACAGAGAAGCCCACACAGCTGGTAAGTGGAGATTTACAAATGGCTCAAGGGATTTACTCCACTGAACACAGAAACCCAAGTGTTCAGAATGTGATACTCGGAATACAGACTTCCCAAATACTTCCAGAACCTCACAGTCTGAAGACAGATACAGAAACAGAGCAGAGGCCTGTGGAGAGACATGTTTTGGACACACACCCAAAACTATCTTGTACACCATACACCAAGAATACAATTCCCAAACAGCCAGAGACCTCACACCCTGGGAAACAGCTAGCCAGTTCGCCCCTCCGCCCCCAGAACAAAGGCTCCGACCAGCCAATAGATCTCACATGTGGATACAGACCCTTTCAACAGCTCAGAGGGCTTGACTCTGAGTTCAGAGAGAACCATCCATCTAGGTAGGAGGCAGAAGCTACAAGGAACCTAGGATCTTCCAACCCTGCACAGACCACACAAAGTAGCTGGGAGACTTCAGACCTGGGACACAGACCCTCAAGTAGCCAGACCAGTCAAAATGTGAGCACAGGACCTGCCAACAGCCCACAGACACTGTGACGCAGACTTCTCAGCAATTCAGAGATCTCACACCCAGGGATACAGACCCCTAAACAGTTTAGTTACACCCAAGGACACGGACACTCAAGGAACTCAGAGACCTCACAAACTGGGTGAACCCCCCCCCACAAACTGAATGAATTCCACCCCCCCACAAACTATCTAGAAACTCCAGACACTGAGAAATGCAAATCAAAACCACAAGGAGCTATGGCCTAACACCTGTCAGAATGGCTCTCCTCAAAAAGCTAAGAAATAACAAGGGTTGGCGAGGATGTGGAGAAAAGGGAACCCTTGTACGCTGCTGGTAGAAATATATATTGGCACAGCCACCATAGAAAGCAGTGTGAAAGCTCCTCAAAAAAATAAAAATAAAACTACCCTCTGATCCAGTAATCCCACTTCTGGGTTTATCTCCAAAGGAAATGAAAACAGGATTTCAAATTCTGGAGCCCCATGTTCAACTGCAGCATTAGTCACCATAGTCAAGATACGGAAACAACCTGAGTGTTTGTCAATGGAGAAACAGATAAATAAGATGTGGAAAAAAAATGTGTGTACATAATGGAATATTATGCAGCCACGAGAAAGAAGGAAACCCTACCATTTGCAACAGCTTGGATGGACCTTGAGGGCATTATGTTAAGTGAAAGAAGGCAGACAGAGAGAGATGAACACCGAACACTGTGTGCTCTCACTTCTATGTGGAAACTAAATTGAGCTCAGAGAAATGGAGAGTAGGATGGTGGTTGCCAGGAGCGGGGGCGGGGGGGGAAGGGGAGATGTTGGTCCAAGGGTACACACTTCCTATTATAAGATGAATAAGTTCTGGGGATCTCATGTACATACAGCACACTGATTATAGCTAAAAATACGGTATCCTATACACCAGAAAGTTGCTAAGACAGTGGGTCTTAAATGTTCTACCCACGGGGCGCCTGGGTGGCTCAGTGGGTTAAAGCCTCTGCCTTCGGCTCAGGTCATGATCTCAGGGTCCTGGGATCAAGCCCCCCATCGGGCACTCTGCTCAGCAGGGAGCCTGCTTCCTCCTCTCTCTCTGCCTGCCTCTCTGTCTACTTGTAATCTCTCTGTCGAGTAAATAAAATCTTTAAAAAATTTAAAAAAAGGTTTAAAAAAATGTTCTGCCCACAAAAAAGATATGGTCACTGTGTGACAGGAGGCAGGTGTGAGCTAATGGTGTGCTGGTCATCACTGTGCAATATTTAAATGTATCAAATCAACACTTGGTACACCTAAAACGTCCACACTGAGCTATGTCAATTACATCTCACCAAAGCTGGGAAATAAAGAAAGAAAATGGTGACTGACCCCTGAAAGACAGCACAACGAGTCAGGACAGTGCACACACAGGCACACACACAGCCCTGAGCTTCCTGCTTTTTGCATTTAGATCCAGGTTTTGACTCAGCCAAGTGAGCAACTGTATTTCTTTTGCTTTGGGTAAAAATGAGCCCCTGTGCATGGGGTCCCTGAGTGGCCCAAGAAGAACCCCTAGCCTGAGGGAGGAGACGTGGGTACAGATCCAGGAAAGAGACAGCCACCCCATCCCCATGTAGGCGAAAAAGCAGAGAAGAGCTCTTAGCCAGCCAGCAACTGTTCCCTGCAAGGGGTTGTCAGAAACTACAGCAGGACCGGCATTTCTTTCTTGCGCAGAGAGGGAGGGAGGGAGGGAGAGTAAGAAGGAGGTGAAAGAGAGAAGCACACGGTTATCTGGTCATCGAAGAACCCGAGCACTCCCACGCAGCCTTGCTCCTGTCCCCCCCCGCCCCCGTCCCTGCCAGTCCAGGGACCCGCTGCGTGTCAAGCCCGCGTCTGTCACTACTACCGGCCGAGCAGGCACGGTTCGCGGGGCGCCAAGCGCGGGGCGG
>LNAC01000340.1:208849-335306 GCA_002007465.1 Ailurus styani
GTGTGTGTGTGTGTGTGTGTGTGTGTGTGTGTGTGTGTGTGTGTGTGTGTGTGTGTGTGTGTGTGTGTGTGTAAAAATGCAGATTCCCTGAACTTATCTCCAGAGCTGCTGATTGTGTCAGGCTCATGAATATAATTTTAAGAAGTGACCCTATGATACTGATTTAAGCAGACCAAGAAACTCACTTTGAGAAATTCGCTGTGACCTTTTGGGTTTCCAAGATTTAGTAAAAGCCCCTGCCAGAGTGAGGCAAATGGTGCCTCGGGTGCAAAACTGAAAGAGACCAGGCCATGCAAATGTGTTCTAGGCACCTCTCCTGCCTCACCTTAACCCCAGTGCCGCCATTCAGAGCAGCATGGCTGCTGTGGGCTGGACAGAGGGTGGTAAGGGAGGGCTGACCAGGCAGCAAAGCCCCCCACAGTATGCAGGCGTCACGAGCTCCCCACCAAGTTTTTAGTGGTGAGTTCTGGTCTGCCTAGAGAGTGAACTGTTTCTCCAATGTTAATATTCAACAGCTAAATAAGCCTTTACATTCATCTCAATTAATCCCACTCATGATCTCATTTAAATGCTTGGGACCAATGTACGAGCTAGTTACAATTATGCCTATTTTCTAGATCAGGATAATGAAGTTTACTGAGGTTAAGTGGCATGACTGGATCACAAGGTTAGCAAGTATGAGAGCTGGGAGTCAGACCCAAGATGTTTGAGTACATAGCTCGTGCGCCCATATAACCCCATGTGATACAGACATTTTCTTGTCTAACTTCCCAGCATGCACTCTGTTACCGGCATGTACCTCTTACCCCAGCAGAGCCTGCTGATCTGGTCACGGACCTTTGCTGGCACCCCATGTTCATTCCTGGCCATGCAGCTCAGTCCCCCATCTGTAAGGCCTCCAGCCCTTTTAAAATCCACACCCCACTTAACCTTCAAACCACAGTGCAAATCCTACCTTACTTTGAACATTTCTCCTGATGATCCACCCTACGTGGACCCTTCCCATAGCGGATCCCACCCCACTGGTTTTACCCATTGGCCTTGCCGATGCCCCAGTAGAATGGAAAGTCCATCGGGGCAGGGACCCGGACCTGCTAGGTTCACTGATCCAGCCCCAGCCTCAGGACAGGCCTGCCAGGCTGAAAGCACTTAATAAATATTTGTTCACAAAACTAAGATTTACCAATTTCCTACTCGGTGAAAGGGATGCAATCGAGTTTCTGGCCCATGGACCCGTGGGGCAGTCTCCTAGGGAATTTCTGGCCAAGTCAGCCTGCTGCTTGGGTTGTCGCCCTCATTCTCTCATTCTCTCCATCACCTAAACTGAATCAGGCACTCAATAAACACGCACTGGCTTGAAATTGAATTGGATTCTACTGTCTCAGGTGAGTAAGACTTATTTTTGTCACCATGTCTCCATCACCGTAGAAACCAGCCCCGAGAGCTCAGAGAACTCTGCTCCTCAGAGGCTGGACCCGCCACCCTGTGTCCTGCCTTTCCTTTGCTCAGTGCCCCCGAAGCGCAGCCCCCAACTCCCAGTCCCTGGGGGGCTGTGTCTCTCCCACACGATGCCCTTCGGCTGTTGCCTTTTCTTGAGGTGCTGAGGCCCAGGGCACGCTGGTAGCCCTGAGGGAGACCGAAGAGGACAGAACGAGGCCCTGCTGTCTTTAGATTCACAGCCATACCAAGACAGCTGGTGAGCACCAGAAAAAGAAACCTCGAACCCCAGGATTCCAAGCCTCCTCTGGAAATTTCTGTGTACCTGTTCTTTCAACATTGCCTTCTCTTCATCACCCTGACTTCAATAGTTTATAAGCTCATGAATTCTTTGCCAGCAACTCATTTAAAAATCTTCTTATCTCGTCTACTCAGAGGCGGGGAGAAAGTGCTATTTGTGATGTTTTTTTGGGGAGGCATTGGAGATGGGGAAGAATTCTAGAGCCTTGAGTTAAGGAGAGAGTGGAGAAAGCCAAAGGAGAAAGACTACATTCTCCTTATGTATTTTTAAAGGGAACTATATTCCACTGGCTACTGACTTTGTTCTGAAGTTGTCCTCAGTGACTAACACCTAGAGGACACTTGGGAAGCCCATGGCTTCGTGAAATGGTTCTGAGACTGTGCTCAACACCAGAATCACAGGTGTGTGTGTGTGGAGAGACAGAGAGAGAGAGAGAGCAAGGGAGAGAGAAAGTTCTTGAGGCCTCAGGTCACCCCCAGAGTTTTGGTTCAACAAGTCTGTGGTGGGCCCTGGGCTTGTGCCTTCTAAATAAGGTCCTCTGGGATTTCTGAAGCAAGCTGGGTTTGAGAACCCCAACTGGGTGGCCTGAGGTGAACAGAGAGGGGGACATGGTCCTCTCCATCAGGGCAGTAGCCATTGCAATCTTTACTGTGGTGTTCAAACAGGAGGTCTCTGGGGCTCCAGAAGGGAACCAGGGATTCCAGAAGCGAAGGGACCAGGGATCCCGGAAGGCAAGAGCAAAGCCTAGGTAGGCTTCTTGCAGAGTCAAGAGAGCAAGTCAGCTCAGGAAGCTTGTTGGGCCCAGAGTCAAGTGGGAGATGGAGAACGTGCATGGGTGCGGCCTTTCTGAAACAGTGAAGAGAAAGCTGGTGGTGGTGGGGTGACCACTCAGAATTGAAAAGGAGTTCAGACAGGGAGGGGCTGGGTGCTAAGGAGGATGTTAGGGTACGTGAGAGAAGCCTGGCTCGTTTAAGATTTTCCAGAACTGGATTCTAGTCCTGAATCTGCCAAGAGCTCACAGTAGGACTCTGGGCTTGGATCAGATGGTCTGTTTCGGGGGTTAGCAAACGTTTTCTGTAAAGGGCCAGATAGTAAATATGCAAGGTTTCACGGCCCATCTAGTCTCTGTCTCAACTACTGAACTCCGTCGTGATAGTGGGAAAGCAGCCCCAGACAATACGTATAGGAAAGAACCTTGCCGTGTTCCAAGAAAACTTTATTCACAAAATCACAATGGGTCATAGTTGGCCAACCCAACTATTTGGAACTAAATAGAAGGAACTATTTTGTTCCTTCTTCCTCTAAAATTCTTTGAGGGTGTGGACATAGCCGGCTTCCTGGGGGCTTAGGAAGGAGCCCTGAAGATGGGAAGACACACATGAAGGTCCTAGGGATGGGGACAGAAAGCTGTGGAGAGGTTAGAAAACAGGACCCTCCCACAAAGAGGTCATGGTTGCATCTGGGGAATACTGAGCCACGGGCATGCCCAGAGGTAGTACCTCAAGAATGAAAGCCAAACTTGGCCATGGGTGTGTAACTGAGGAAATGCCCTCTGTTAACATCATTCATTCATCTAACAATCCATTAGGGGCCACCCATGTTGTAGGCACACTTCCAGGAGCAGGAGACAGAGTAGAGAATAGGACTTGTCAGGTCCTTGTTCTCACAGAACTAACAGTTGAACAGGGACACAGATAAGGAACACATAAATCAATAAGTAATAAAGCAATTATAAACCATGGTCAGCGTCAGGGTGCTGGGATAGAGAATAAACAGGGTTGAGGTAGGGTGGTGGAAAGTCCTCTCTGAGAAGGTAACAAAACCTCAAAGATGTGACGGAACGGGCCATATGTGAATGTGTGTGTAGAGAGACGCATGCTCCAGGCAGTAGTAACAGACTGTGCAAAGGTCCTGAGGCAGAAAAATCCTTTGCAGCTCACCAAGGGCTTTCATGGGCATCATCTCCTATTTTGGTCCTCCAGGGCAGCTGGGGTGGCCATGACATAAGTGAGGAGGGGTCACTGTGATAGGCTGAACAATAGCCCCCAAAGACATCAAGTCCTATTCCCTGGAACCTGTGAATCTTGATGGCAAAGGAGACTCTACCGATGTAATTCAGTTAAGATCCTGGGAAGGGAAGATTACCCTGGATTATCCAGGTGGGCCCTAAATGCATCACAAGGGGAGGTCTAGGGAGAAGAGTAGAAGACGTGAGGACAGAAGGAAGTAGCTGGACAAATGCAGGAAAGGGGCTGTGAGTTGAGGGACGCAGGCACCCCCAGAAGCTACAAAAGGCAAGGAGTTTCTCCCCTGCAGCCTCTGGAAGGAATCAGCCCTGCTGACACCTTCCCTTCTGGACTCCTGAACTGTAAGATGATAACATTTGTATTTTAAGTCTTCACATTGGTGGCAACTATTTTTCAATTTTTAAAACAGCAGCCACAGGAAACAAATAGAGAGGGTTATCACCAGGATTGAATGGGATGGTGTACGTAGCCCGGCAGCTGGTCCCCGTTCCACAGGTGGTAGCTGTACTTGTCAGCATCACCAGCTTGGTTTTCAGCATCACTCAAGTGTTCTCTCCAGAACACCATTCCTGCCTTCTCTTTTTAAATCTAAGCAAACCTCTGCAGCTGCTATGGCTTCCCTTTATAAATTGTCTGGCCTTGACTTCACATCTCTGTTATTTGTTAAGTCTCAGGCTGGAGAGGAATTTAGATGTTCGACTGTGGTTTAGGAAGCTCATAATTCTAGAGACATAGGGAGTGAAAGGAAGAGCAGCAAAACTGATAGTAGACAGTATCCAAGGCTGGTTTCCATAGCAATATTCACTGTAATCTCACTGTGTTTGTGGGCACCAGAGCTAAGGAGATGCAGAGGTCAGAGGTGGATTGTTTACTATAGTGACAGCTCTCCTGTGCAGAGTAGGGTCTGACTGCCCTTGAGCTTGGTTCCTGCAGAAGGGCCTGGGGTGAGAGAAGCCAAGGGGCGTGCTTGAGGTCAGTGCTTCTAGACCATGAATGTGCATAGGAATTGCCTGGGATCTTGTTACAATGTGGGTTTTGATTCAGTGGATTTGGGGTAGGGCCTGAGATTCTGCATTTGTACGAAAGAAGCTTCCAGGCCGTATCCGGACCACAGTTTTGAGCAACCAGAACTTAGAGCGGTATTAGGACTCAAGCCAGGAACCAGAGAGGGTGAATTCTCTTATGTTGAAAGAGGAGAAAGCGAGTCCAGAAGTGAGACAGTTGCAAGAGGGTGTAGACTCCCAGGAGACAACGGAAGTTGAAGAGAGAGCTCATTTGGATCCGGAGCTCCCAAGGCTCTTGTGAGCCTGGGTCATGGGCCTGTGCCGAGCCGCAAGGGACGCTGGGACAGTAGGTGTCTGGTGATCGCAGCTTTTATCCTAGGGGGCGGGTTCTGCCTCCCACCAGGATTCTCCTTTAGTCTCCCAGCAATCTTACGAAACAGACTCTTTCCATCCTGGGGAGTGCGTTCTGACCCAAGCACCCACTCCATTGTCTGAAAAGTATTTGGTAGTCGTGGTGGTGTTTACCATCATCCTGGAATGTAAATACTTTATAAAAAAAATACACCTTGTGATGACTGATTTTCTATGTCCACTTGGCTAGGCCCCAGTACCCAGACAGGTGGTCGAATGTCGCTGGGAAGGTATGTTTTAAGAGGAGATTAACATTTAGATGAGGGGACTCTGAGTAAACCAGATTATCCTCCATCAGGAGGGTGGGCCTCATCCAAACAACTGGGAGGCCTTCGGAGCTTCAAAGACCAGAGGGTTCTGCACGCTCTCAGCCTTCAAACTGTGCTGGGAAATCAGCCCTGCAGCCCCGTTTCTGTGGGGATTGGGCCTCCTCATTGTCGCGCACCGTTGCCGGGCGGGAAGGAGGCTTGGCGGCTGGGTCCCCCCGAAGACCACCTCCGCCATCCTGAGGGCGCACAAACACCGCATGGGGACAGTGACACAAGAGGCCTCATGGGTAGGCTCAATGCTTTTAGGGCAGAACAAGCCATTTTGTACCAACAGGACGAATCCTTTGAGTGTGAAAGTCAGCCCCAGAAATGGGTGATCTATAAACTCCCCGAAATGGGGCAAGGGCCAAGGGGTGTGGGGTGGGGAGGGGACTTCTGCTAATAGTGCCAGCAGGCCCCGTGACTGACCTCGGAACCTTCTTTGGCTTTCCTGTCTCGTGTTCTGAAGCAGGTGACAGAGGGGGCTGGAGGGCGGGAAGTGCAGGGTTGAGGTACAATTCAGGCGGAGCAAATACGATATACGAGGAACCACAGTTTCCTCCCTGTACCCTCGCCCGCCTTCACCTCCCCTCCCATCCTGGGGAGGAAGGTGCCTCCTCCACCTGCCCCCTACCGCCTCTGCTCCCCTGGGGACGAGGCTCCAGCATGGACTTGCCTGTCCTGTAGCTTAGCCCCTGCTCCTCTGCACGTGCCGACCCGCACCCAAGCACCCCACGTGCTCCCTAGTCTCCCAGTCAGAACAGGATATGAGCAAAGACAACGCAGAGCAAGATGTCACAGCTCTCCTGGGGCTGAACTCCCCCCACCTCCCGCCACCGCCCCAGGGGACTGGTTAAAAGAAGGCACATTCCTGCGTTCCCCCAGCTTGCTGGGTGTATCGGTCTCCTGGGGCTGGTGTCACAAGGTACCACACACTTGGTGGCTTAGACAACAGAAGTGCATTCTGGCACAGTGCTGGAGGTCAGAAGTCCAAGATCAAGGCTGCAGCTGGACCACGCTCCCTCCAGAGGAACTAGGGCAGGGCTCCTTGGTTGCCTCTTCCAGCTTTCGGAGGCTGCCAACAGTCATTGGTGGGGGCTCCCTCTTTCCCTCTCTGCCTCCGCCTTTACATCACCTGTGTCAAACCTCGCTCTGTCCTCGAAGGACACGTGTGAATGGACTTAGGGCCCACCCAGGTAATTCAGGAGTATCTCCCCACATTAGGACCCTTAACTAAAATCACACCTGCAAAGACCCTTTTTCTTGGTAAACTGTAGGCTGCAGAGATCAGGACTTGGTATCTCTGGGAGCCATTACTGAGACCATTACCCTGGGTATCTACACCTCGTTCGTTCCCTGCAGGGTTTCTGGTGCCCAGCGCAGCTGAGCCCCTCAGGTCTAGAGAATGCCAGCTCCAAGCTGCATGGTATTTGGCAGCCCTGAGATCCTTCCTCGGACACTGTGCAGGGACCCAAAGACCAGCCTGTCCCTCTCCTCTCTGGCCTGCTGGCTGCACCACAGCCGGGCCTGGCTTAGGGGCACAGAGGCTCTGTGGTGGGAACCTGATCGCAAGTGGGTGGAATGATGATGGGGCCTGGGAGGGAAGCCGGGGCTTCAGAAGCGGGGAAGCCGCAGGCTCTGTTTGAGCTGCCACAGAACCTTCCTTAGCAGGCTGGGCACCAAAGATCAACATTGGGGAGGTGGCAAGGGCTGCAAAGGCTCACATCCCTGGGAGCAAACGCTCCAGGAGCCTAAAAGGGCAGGGGCTGGGCTAGTGCCAGCTGAGAAGCCAAGGTCAGGGATGGGTCCGCAGGGGTCTCCTGGGCCTGCCCCGCTTCCAAAAGGATTATCATAAAAGTCTGCAAAAGGCAGCACACAGCCTTATAAAGGAAATCCGCTGCGGGTGTGGTGCTGGTGTGGTGGGAAGGGCATGCACTCTAACGACAGATGGCCCTGCATTCGAGCCCATGACTCGCTAGCTGTGGGACTTGGGCAAGTTACTTAACTTCTCTGTGCTTCAACTTCCTTGTATGTAAAATGGGAGAAATAGGCCACCTCGAGGGATTGTTGTGAAGATTAAGAGAATCTCAACTGCTCAACAAAGTCAGCTGCCATCGCACATTTGTCTTCTATTGGCTCGTTTGATAATGACAAGAACCATGAAGTAAGTACTATTCTTATCTTCATTCCGCAGGTAGTGAAACAGAGGCACGGAGAGGTTAGACAACTTGCCTAAGGGCACACAGTTATAAGGAGCAGTATTGGGATACATGTAGGCAGTGAGACCCAGAGCCAGGGTTAGTAGCCATGCATTCTCTCATTTCCAGGCAGAAGACAGAGCACGTGCAAAGGCCCAGAGGCAGGGAAGGCAGAGCGCTTTGGGGGAATTCAGCTTGATGGGGCTGGAGCTGAGGTGGAGGAGAGAGCACGGTGGAGGAGGTGGACCGGTAGGATAACCCTGGAGAGAGACGGGGGAAACACCACATAGGGCATATTCCTTCTGGAATAAAAGTATAAACTCCTAATACTCTAATTTTTCCTCAGTTAGGACTTCAGTGGAAAAACACGAAGTCAGAAAAGTACTTGAAAAGAAGTATCAAGAATGGATTGACGGGGCGCCTGGGTGCTGCCGTGGGTTAAGCATCCGTCTCTTGATTTTGAGTGATCAGAGTTGGGGGATCAGGCCCCGCGCTCAGCAGTGAGTCTCCTGGACATTCTCGCTCTCCTTTTCCCTCTGGTTTCCCCACCCCGCTCACCCGCTCTCTTTCTAAATAAATATCTTTAAAAAAAAGAGAGAATGGATTGACAAAAATTCCTCTGAAAATGCAAAACAAAAGGTTCACTGTAGCTATTTAGAAAGTAAATGGAGAATATTTTTATACTCCGGCAGAGACGACTAGGTGTCCCTCTGTATGTGTTTTCCTCTTCTTCCTTAATAATAAAACCCCGATTTTTAGCTGGGCTCATGACCACCTCGTACACATTTTTCAGCTTCCCTTCCTGCTGGGAGACTGGTTCTTACCATGATATATGCACTAGTTTCTTGTGAGACTTCTAGGAAGGGTCCCTAAAAGGAGAAAGCCCAAATTTCTCTGGTCTTCTTCCATTCTGCTGGCAAAAATGTAGACATGGTGGCTGGTGTTAAAGCAGCCACACTGGACAAGGAGGTGGAAGCCACATGCTGATGATGACCGAGCAGAAGGACTTGGACTTCTGACAATTGCTTCAGTGGCCATACCTCTCCTGGATTCTTACTTCCAGACTTTGTTTATATGAGACATAGGTTTCCATCTGGTTTAAACACCTGCTATTTGGGTTTTCTATCATTCAGAGCCAAATCTAATTCTAACTGACACTAATATCACTTCCTGTAATGTTTAAGTAAAATCTGTATTTTTCCATTATTGTGGCACCATGGATTTGAGTTTGTTTTCCCTTTACCCCAAAGAGGCAAAAACCTTCCCTTTTAATAGTTATCCTCTAAAGACTGCAAACTTGGAAACCTGAGACTGTATTTGTTCCTCGAAGCTACATGTATTAAAATATTTGTTACAATGAATTGCTTGTTCACTTAAAGGTGTAAACTATGTCACAGGAAGTTGAGTTGATTTATCGACTTCGTGAAAATATACTGACAATGGCCTTGAGCTCATCATAATGAACCTAACCAATAAAAATAACAACACAGATGCTCTTGAAATCAGAAACATATCTGTAAGTCTTGATCCTTGCAGAAGTTCTCTTGCAAGGATACATGATCTATTTAAAATGAACAGATCGATTTTATTTTATTTTAGCTATTTTCTCCAGCTTTGTTGAGATGTTCTTGACATGTAACATTGTGTAAATTTGAGGTGTACAGCATGATGATTTGATACACATAGAAGCTGCAAAATGATTACTAGGGTAGGATTAGTTCACACATCCATCACCTCACAGAAAATTACTCCTTCTTTTCTGTGGTGAGAACATTTAAGATCTACTCGCTTATTAACTTTCAAGTGTATAAGACAGTATGGTTAACTATAGTCACTATGTTGCACATTATTAAATCTCTAGAACTTACTCATCTCTTCTACCAAATCTCTTCTAACAAACCTTTTCTAGCTGAGGTTTGTACCCTTTGGCTAACCAGCCTCTCCCCAATTCCCCCTTCCCCCCAGCCCCTGGCAGCCACCGCTCTATTCTGTTTCTATCAGCTCAGCTGTTCTAGATTGCACATATATGTGAGATCGCACAGTATTTATCTCTGTCTGACTTATTTCACTTAGTATAATGCCCTCAAGGTCCATCCATGTTGTTGTAAATGGCAGGATTTTATTTTATTTTTTCTCATGGCTGACTAATATTCCATTAACAGATCAATCTTAAAACACCATTTCTTTCTTCCCTACAAACAAGGGGCTAAAAAGGCGAAACTGAACATGGTCTAGGAGTTTCCCCCCATGCTGTCCTTGGCGTCCACGCCACTGGGCTGTGGCTTTGAGCAAGTGATATTCTCGTTCTCTTGTAATAAACCCTTTGAACTCACGTTACCCTGCATTTGGCAGTATGACTAGATGGATTACATTGCTACGCAAGCCCTGATCAATCAGAACCCCATGGAAACACAGACTTAAGACAGCTGATTCCTCAGGTCTCCTGGGCCACTCTAGACCAACTGAGTCAGAAGCATGTTTTGGAACAGGCTGCTACTGACCAGCCATGTGACTTGTCTATCCTTGAGGATCTGTGGGCCTCAAGAATACTCACCAGTAGATTTAAGGGACCAGAGAACCTTTTCTTCTAGCTTAGAATAATAGATTCCATGTCCAGCATGGAGCCCAACGTGGGGCCTGCTCACGACCCTGAGATCAAGACCTGAGCTGAAATCAAGAGTCAGATGCTTAACTGACTGAGACACCCAGGTGCCCCAGTAGCATAATATTTTGAAATAAATACATAAATAACAAAAATACTGACATTAGGAAGTGGAGAGGGGGCAGGGGGAAGCCATGAAGGCAGCTTCCAGCAGACCTTTGGGCTATGATGCAAACATCTTACATCCACGCTGTCCAATACAACAGCCACCAGCCATACACGGCTACTGAACACTCGGAATGGAGCTGGTGTGGCTGAGCAGCTGAAATTCTAGTTATATTCAGTTTTAATTAATTTAACTTTAAATAGCCACACGTGGCTAGCAACTGCCCTATTGGGCAGGGCCATTCCAAGGGATGTCCTTCAGGTCTGTATAATTTCAGACAGGAATTCTGGTAGAATGGGGTAGTGGAAAGAAGGCTACATACAGTAGATATTAGGCAACCTAAGTTTTGATCCAGTTTTCCATTATCATGACCTACATCATCATTATCAGGATTTTATAGCATCTACCATTTTTTAAAATTTTAAAATTTTAAATTTTTTATTGCATCACCATTTCTTGAGTGCTTACAATGTTCCAGGCTCTGTGCAAAAAGCTTAAATGTATATTACTGCATTTAATTATAAAAACAACCTTGGAAGGTAATTATTATTATCATCCCTATTTACAGATGAGCAAACGGAAGCTTAGCAACTTCAGAAGCTAAGGAACTTATACAGCATATTTAGGTGGGATATAGAATCCCAGAGCTATGGGACCTGAGCTGGGATGTGATCTCAAGTCTGCCCAAGTCCGAAGTCCACGGGCTTAGTCATTATACAGGTTCTCCAATGAACAGTGTGGCGTTGACTAAGTCACTAGACATTGAGAAGCTTCAGTTCCTCAACTGGGAAGTGAGGAAGCTAGGCCAAACGAACGCTAAGATCTGCTGAAGTAGGAAAAGGCCATGATTTCAAACTTGCCTTCTGGGGTGGGAGGTGGGGTAGGGGGCACTTTATATAATGAATGCCACTGTTTACAGATGTGGCCATGTGACTCGAAAAGACCCTGACCTGATCATAGGCACTAATTTCCCTAGATGTAACCCTAGACCATGTTATAGATTGTTTTTATTTTAGAGATTTTATTTATTTATTTGAGAGAGAGAATGCACACACGTGTGCTCACCAGCATGCAAGCAAGACAGAAAAGGGACAGGCAGAGGGGGAGGGGTGGGGATCTGCTTCGGATTCCGAATCCAAGATTCCCTGACTTGGGGCTGATCTGACAACCCAGAGATCACAACCTGAGCCGAAACCAAGCATCGGGTGCTTAACCAACTGAGCCCCCCTAGATTGTTTTTAAAAACTCCCCAGGTGACTCAGATCACCAGAATGATCTAAGAGGATTAGCCTGGGATAAAACTTGCTGAAAGTCAGAAATGATCTTCCTGTGAACAGTTTTTTTGTAAAAATTATGTTGTGTGTGTGTTTAAATTAGATGATGAGAGCTTCATAATGCATGTTTCCTTTTTTGCCTCGGAGACCAGGAAACTCCAAGCTCAATTTTGCACTCAATTGCCCTAATAAACATTAGGAGAGATTTTCTGGTACAGTGTTCTTGTTTAGCATTAATGACATATTTTTTGTATTGCTATCCTTGTTTCATGGTTCTAACTCATATTGTGAATCTAGCTGAAATCCTTTTCAGAGTTAGATTAGTTATAAATGATTATTAGATAAGCATCATCTGTCTCAGAGTATATCAAAGCCCCACGAATAACTGGAATAATAAAGTAAAAAAGAGAATGTCACCATGTAGAATGGGGAGGTCCTTTGAAAAGGTAGCAGATGGAAATGGGATAGAATTTCCCAGGAAGAAGAGAACAGAAAAGGAACATGGAGAAAGGAAGGAAAGAAAAGAGAACTTTCTGGAGAGCCTTAAAAATCAAAGAGACTAGGGTCAAAAAAGAGGCAGTTTTGGTGCCCATACAAAACAACTCTGTGGCCATTTAGCAGATTCATGGAATCGCCACATGCACGAGAAGAAAACATATGTGCAATTTACTTCCCTCACTAAACGTTACCGATTTTACAGTTTGCAGAATCTGGAAGTGAGAGATGACAGGAATTAGACTAAGGAGCTTTTGATTTTAATAAAAGGAAACGCTGAGGGGCTATATCATAGGCTGGACCGTGCTACTACCTAGGAAAGGGCTCCTTGAACAGGGCAGTGCTCCAGGGAGAGCCTCTCCGTCCGCACACACAGAATATCCAGGGCTGCTCATCCGCTGGGTGGCGAGAAGCCTCGGCGTGTCTGCGCCTCGCCTACCACAACCTGTCTGGGCCCCTCAGAAGAGGTCCTGCAGCTTCTCTCTCTAAACCAGCAGGCGAAGGCGTTGAGTTCTAGGGCCAGCCCCAGGGCAGGCAGAGAAATTTCCAACTGGAGGGACCCAAGCAAACCTCATTCAGGGATGAACCTAGGCTGGGGAAGGGAGACCCAGGAGGGTCAGGAACAGCACTTCTCAGAGAGGGAGGGATGCGGGCTGGCAAGCAGGTGAGGATGTCTGGATTTGGCTGGGATGTGGGCGCTGGTTCTGAATGGAAGCTGGGTGCACGCCAGCGAGTGGATGAGGGAAAGATGTCACCTAACCCTTAGATCCCTCTCTCACCTGGACAGTGCGGATAGTGGCCAGTGGTCCTTCCTCGCAGGGCCACGGAGAGCACATCAGGTAACACAGGTGTGGAAGTACAATCAGGGGGAAGATGTACATTCAGGCATCTTCACGTGCATCAGGCACCTAACACATGTAGTCTTAAGTTGTCAGCAGTTTAAACATCAGGGTAAGTACAATGCAACTGGGAAGATAAGTCCGCTCACAAACCCCTCACTTTGTCCGGGTCCTTCCTGTCCATTTCCTTTAAGCCCTCCCGCCCAAAGTGTAGCAATACCACAGACTGCCTAAAGGGGGAGCCCCCGCATACATGCTCAGTGCACAGGCTCTGTTCTCCTGGTTTTTCGCACCTATTCCTAAAACCTGTTCTCATTTTACTTCCAGCTTCTCAGTCTTGCTGTATTCCTCTCTGCTCACCACTGGAGTGTGTCCAAGCTGAAGCTTTGCTTCAGCTTATTATTTGTATAATCAAATCTGATTATACACACCGGTTTCACACCCTCCACCTTTCTAAGTCTATCCCCCTCCTGTGTCTCCCTGGGATACAACCTTCTTTCCCAGGCATGGACTCTGTGGGGGTGGCTCCCCCAAGTGCTACCAGCAGGAACCAGGGCCATGTAATGGACAGAATCTAAGTCACTGGCTTCTGAAATAGCCATCCTGCAAGCCAAACCAAGGACATATTACCACAATGCTTCAGTGTTGACTCCGTCGTCCAAATCACTAGAAAGGGGAGCTCTGGAAATGATTAACCATGCTTATTTACTTTAGGTTTCCTCCTATGATATCAAGGACAGGGATTTTCATAGTAATAGGTGCTAAGTAAATGTTTGCCAAGTTAAATTGATAGCTATTTCCAAGAGTGCAAGGCTCTGGAGTCAGACAGCTTTGGGTTTTTATCCTGGAGCTGCCAGTTAACTGGGTCAGTGGCCAAATCCTAGCAAGTCACATGAGACCCTGGTCCCCATCTGGAAACGGGGTAACATGGGTCCTGCAGACCTGCCTGGCACACAGAAGGTGCTTGGTAAATTACGGCTGTTTTTAAACAGTGAAAGGTTGCATCTGAATTAGGAATCGGACTGATTCTAGAAGCCCCAAGGAACAAAAGAAGGAGTAGTGGTGATAGCTCCCAGGAGCAAATTTCAGCTCCACATTAAATAAGACCTCAGGGGAGTCTCAGCAATCTGAAGTTGGAATGGGAAGGAAGCCTCTAGGACCGGTGCCTTGGTTGGGCAATCCTGTGGAGAGGCCATTGGGAAGGAGATCCAAACATCCAATAGGCGGCTGGACTAAAGACTCCCAGTCCCTCCACACCCTATGAGTCCCACACTCCAAATTTAGCTGATTGACCACTTACATACAGACCCTTTCTAAATTTGGACCATTGCATTATTTTCATAATAATTTCCTCATTCTAGTTGTTCTCTCCACTCTCTTCACATTGCTGCCAAGATGAATGTGCTAACTTGTAAATCTGGTCATCTGATAAAAGTATAAATTCTTGGTCTGGACTCAACCCACATATGTTTTCATTGTCTTGTGTTCCCACTTCGTACCTGCCCAGCCCCACCCAGTGTGTTCCGGCCACAACAAACAACCAGTTTTTTCTGGAACACCCATGCTTGCTCCCATCTCTCTGCCTTTGCTCTGCTCTTGTTTCCCCCCCCCTTTCCATCCTCTCCATCCAATTAAGTTCTAAAAGAGTGATCAAAGATCACCTCCTCTGAGAAGTATTTCCTAAGAGCCCCCCCATATGATAGTTAGGTCCTTGTTTCCCTCTGCCTCCATACAGTACTTTGCACATAATTCCATGATACCATGTATAACATATTATCGTTATAATTTATGTCTCTATAACCACCCTGACCACAGTGTGGAGGCATGAATTATTCACCTCTGTACCCCCAAACTTGCACATAGTAGCACTTGCCACCACTCAAGATGACATTTTATATTAGTGTCCTTGCTTATTTTGTCTCCTCCATTAGACCACCAGCTTCATGAGAACAGACACGTAGCCTGTGTTTTGCTGGATCGCCAGTACTTAGTACAGTGCCTGGTTCATAGGCCCTCAACATTCTTTGAATGAATGAACAAATGTTTATTTGCTTAGCTTAAATTCTGGTGGGTTTCCCACTTTCCTGTGGGTGATGGTTCCCTGGAATGTTTCTATAAGCAAGTAAAATTATAAAAATAGCTAACTGTGGTCTATTTTCAGTTGTGTTAAGGGTTGGAATCCACATAATTAAGATTCAATGAGAACCAGGCTTGGGTAAAAAACTATGTTAAAAGTCAGGTCCAGAGCCCTGGCCAAGGGCCCAGAATAAATCCCAGTGACCTTCAAAGACTTCAGACTCTAAGAAAGTCCGAAATGAAACATAAATGATGGGCAGGCATTAGGTCCACATTCTTCTTGAGTTTAGATGTTCCCGTGCCCCATCTGCCACTACAGTGAAACTAGTGCATGTGGCGGGGGGTGGGGGGGCCTGGCAAAAGTGTCACTGTCCACAAGGCTCTTGGAACAAGGCTGTGCCAGTTCCAGAACAGGTGAACTCATTCACTGACAGGTTTTAAAGTTGCTAAATGGGATTATTCATAGTGCTTTTCCATCTGTAGGTAACAAGGACAGACTGGGGATATTGCATGGTCCAGAAACCATATGCTGTTCATGCTAACATGAGACCCGATTCTGTTCAGTTCAATGCAACCCAAATCAGTTCAGCTCCATTCGACTCAACTCAAATAATTCAATTTAACAAACATTTACTGAGCGTCTCAACACACATGAAATAGAAACCAAACTACTCCACATGCCCAAAAGTCTCTGCGAGATTTGACTGACCACCTTGGACTTCATCTCCTACACTCTCCCTGCCCACTCATTCTGTTTCAGGCTCACTGGCCTCCCTGCTGTATCTTGCATGTGCCAAGAATGTTCCTGTCCCAGGGCCTTTGCACTTACTGTTCTCTCTGCCTGGCAAGATCCGTGTCCAGATAATGACATGAATTACTGCTTCCCTTCCTTTAGGTCTCTGCTCAAAAGCAACCTCCTTAGAGAAGCCTTCCTGGACCACCTTACCTAAAATTGCAACTTACATCACTCATACGTAATTGGAGTACCCAGCTTTATTTCTCTTTATACCACTTATCTGTAATGGATATTTAATTATTTATGCATTTGTTCCTCATCAGGCATATGGGAGGTGTTTTATTTATTTATTTATTTATTTGACACAGAGGGAGAGATCACAAGCAGGCAGAGAGGCAGGCAGAGAGAGGAGGAAGCAGGCTCCCTGCTGAGCAGACAGCCCAATGCGGAGCTTGATCCCAGGACCCTGAGATCTTGACCTGAGCCGAAGGCAGAGGCTTTAACCCACTGAGCCATCCAGGCGCCCCTGGTAGGTGTTCTATAGTGGTTGAGTGGGTGAGTGAATTAATAAGCGCCTACTGTGTACCAACTCATCCACTAGGTGATACCGGAAAAGGTCCCTGCCCTCAACAAACTCTTGATCTCATGCAGAAAACATGAGAAAAGAAGCCAGATATCTGAAAAGCTTTATGCATGCTATCTTATGGGAGAATGAGTCAAAATCAGCTTCAGTAAGAGGGGGTGGGAGTGTGGTGGGAAACGCCACCCTGAGCCTGGAAGTGGGGACAGAGAAGGGCTTGGGAGAAAAATCCGGGCAGAGGAAGTTAGCTGAGGAAATGCAGAGCAAGCTCAGGGAACTCTGCGGAGTGAAGCAGTTGAAGTGATAAGTGGGTAGGAGATGTTGTGGAAGAGGAATCTGAGAGATACTAAATGTGTGAACAGGGAGGACCATTTATGGAGCAGGCTGATCACTTAACCTGCTCCCTGTTTATTGACTCTTCTTGGAGCAGGAGTCTGTGCTGGGTTTTGTGGAAGGCATAAGGATTTAAGACCTGGACCCTGGCGTTCGATCTAGCAGAGGAATTTAGTGTGGCCATACATACCCCATTTTCCAGGACAGCCCTGAGCGCTAAAATCTATTTAACTGTCCTGAATTAGCTTTGAGTACCTGTTCGATCGAATCTTTGGAGCATCACGGGGCCAGCCATCAGGCGAGGAAGGACAGATAACCACAGTGTGAGGCTGACCATGAAAAGTGCCTTGTGAGATGGTCTCATGAGGTGCTTTGGGGTCTGACGAGGGACAGAGCCTCTGGGAAGGCTTCGGAGACAGGGGAACATGCTGTTCATGTTTTCAACAAGGTGGTCCTTGGTTTTGCCTATTTACTGGTTTTTTGTTTTTGTTTTTGTTTTCACAGGATATTCCTTCCACATCCTCTTGCTGTAAGGTCTCCAAGTAAAGGCTGAGATTCTGTGTAAGGATCTAATAACAGCCAGTGTGACAGAAGACTGCCAAAAAAGTCTCACTGCAGCCTGGCAGTTTGAACTTTCCAGTGAAACAGAAGCCCGGGAAAATATCCACCTTCTGTTGCCAGCACATTCAGCCTCAAGTCCTGGGCCTGCGGGAGCCTGACTGGCTAAATCTAGACAGAATTCCTCACGCCAGTTTGAAAGTCCCAAGGAAGGCTTCATGGGCAATGTTTCTTATATACAGGGAAAACAAAAACAGAGCAGTTTAAAATCCAAATAATAAACACAACCACTCAACAAACGATTCCTGGAATTTGCGGAGACTTCCTAATCTCTGGACACTGCTCACGGCGGACACCATGAACTTCATCCACGGCACCTGCTCAAAACTTGCTTTCTGAGGATGCTGTATTAAGGCTCTGCTCCATTCTAGAAGCGAGACAGGAAGCAGGGTGGGGATTTCCAGAGACCCCTGGAGCAACTCTTTCATTTCTATTTGGGCACTCACTGCATGGCTTTTGGGCAAATCTCATGACTTTTCTAGAGCCGGTCTCTTTAAAGTTGTGAAAAGCAACCCGGCTGGTCTTCCCACCCCAGAATGGAGGGAGACTGTATGTGTGCAAGACTCCTAGACACGAGGGAGTGCTCACTTTAGAGATTTTTATATTGACTGTGGCCAGACACCTTGCAGGCCAGGTGGTGGCCACTTCGCCTTATATTTCCCACGGGTGTCCCTTCCTGCAAAACAACGACACACGGGGTCTGGGACGGGGCTGGGTGAGCTTGCCTCCCAGGGCTTTCCTCTTCTGCAATTTCTCACTCAAAGGGGCCATCAGAAGCATCATGAGTTAACCCTTCATTGCTCTGCTCAGAAGAGATTACTCTTTTTATATCCGTTCCCTCTGCATTGATGTTTTAGTCATGCTACTGTGTATAGTTTTAAAAGAACAGCAATTCACAAACTGGAAACAGCCCAAATGACCAGCAACCTGGGAAACATTAGGTAAATTATGGTGCATTCACAAGATGGAATATTTTACAGTCATTAAAAATGATGTTTATGAATGTTCTGTAGTAGTACCAGGAAAAATGCTTATGCTTATGGCATACTAAGTGACATAAAAGCAGATATAAAATTATATATACATACACAGTACAGCTATTTAAAAAAGCCCCGCTATCTGTATTAAAAACAAAGATGAGGAAAGGAACCAAATAATCATTTCAGCTACCTCTGCATAGCAGAATTGTAGATGATTTAATTTTCTTTCTTACATTTAACTATATTTTCCAAAATTAAAAAAAATCAGCATATATAACTTTTCGGTAAAGAATATAATATAAAAATTTGAACTTAGAGCACCTTGTCTCACAGTTGTAAAAAGGTGCAGTCCATGAGGAGAGCAAAATGAGAGGAGGGGACGTTGTGACTGAATCAGTGAAAACCTAGGACAATGGTCCACTAGGAGATGGGCGGACACGTGTAGGTTTCACGGGGGAAGTCAGACTTTGAAAAATGCAAGGTCAACTCAGATGCTATGTCTCCTGGGCAAATGGCCAGATTTACTGCCTGGGCTGTTTTCTGTAACATGTGAAAAACTCAGGTATGTGCTGGCAGCTGTCAATATCATTGTTTCTGGAAGGATAAAACAGAGCAGAAACTTGGCACAGGACAGATGGTTTGAAAGCAGGCTGACCTTGGGGAGTGTTCCCTCTCCTGGGCGCCCAGGATTCCTGCTGGCCCTTGCCATGCTGGGCCAGCCCTCAGTTTGCACTGGGCAGCTTCAAGGGCTAATTTTCACTAATGATCTTTTAAAAAATGTTTTCCTACATGTGCAGGATATTCATGCACTCTGCCTGAGGCCCCAGACACAGGGTACACGGAGGGCTGCCAGTTCCCAGCAAAGGAGAAGGAATCAAACATCCAAGGAAGCTCATGCAGCTTCCCTTGGGACCGTTCGGACCAAGGGAGGAGGCCAGCTGGCGACCTCTCTTGCCGGGAAGCATGGGAGATGGCACTCGGTCAAGCCACACGCTTGTCATCTGTCTTCGGGACTCTTGCAGGAAACTTCCAACCAGTTCCTGCATCATGCCAGGCTCCATCCTCCTGCTGCCTTGCACTCAGACTGGTCTTTATGTCCCCATGCACTCTATGCCAGGGCCTGGCCAGCTGCCAGAGAGAGCACGAGCTGATCAAATCCAGTCCCTGCCCACGAAGAGCTCAGACATGGAAGCAAATGGAAACACAGCAACGGCCGGGGTTGCACGGGAGGCGGTTGGGAGCACACGGGCTCTGGACTCATAGCGCTTGGGCTTGACCTCCAGCTTGGCCATTCACGAGCTTAGCTGGGTGACCTTGGGCAAGTCCTTGAACTTCTCTCAGCCTCCCTCCTCATCTGAAACTAGGCAGAACTACAGCATCTCAGAGGGTGATCAGGACATTTAAGTCGGGGGACCCAAAGTCCGCTCATCTCAGTTCCTGACACGTGATGGCTCCAAGTGTTGTTAGCATTTGCCATAGAGGGCTTCACAGAGAATGGAGGAGGCCTTTCCTGCTGGGGGTGGGGGGCCAGGGGCAGGCAGGAAAAGGTTCACAGCAGCAGTGAGGATGCAGCTGTCTCAAAGGATGAGCAGGTTATCTGCATTTGGCTTAGGCTTCTCCTTTTGTTCAAAGCTGCATCCACACCCCACCACTGAAGGAACCAAGGTCCAACAACAACTGCAGGACTGAATTTTCTCCCATATGCTTTCTTTCTTTCTTTTTTAAAGACTGTATTTATTTATTTGACATAGAGAGAGAGTAAGAGAGCACAAGCCGGGGGAGCAGCAGAGAGAGGGAGAAGCAGACTCCCCGTTGAGCAGGGAGCCCGATACAGAACTCGATCCCGGGGACCCTGGGATCATGACCTGAGCCAAAGGCAGACACTTAACGGACGGAGCCACCCAGGCGCCCCTCCCATACACTTTCAACTCAGCAATGATATTCTAAATATGTAACTATGGGTAAGGCTCAGGCACCACCTACATTCTGTGATCTTGATGCAGGCAGCTCCCCCCTCCTCCCCCGCTGTGGACCCGGAGGCCTCGCTGCAGGTGCTGGGTGGCAGGGACGTGCGGTGGGGGGCATCTGGGCCAGCAGTTCTTTACCAACCCACAGGGAAGCATTCAGCATTTTAACAGCTGGCCAAACAGCTGCACCTCTGTGAGCCAGCTGAAGGTCAGCCTAGCCTCTGCCGCCGTCGTATTTGCTGGTCTATGGTACATGGGAGACTTCCTACCTTGGAGCCTTGGCCAGTGGCTCTTCTGATCTTATCCACGTTTCAGGCTGCCTCCAAAACCGCCTTCCCAGATCCCCGGCGGCAGTTTATCTGCATGCCCCTTCTGACCCTTCGCCCTTTCTTTCTTTGATGATAAATGAGCTGCACAGGGCAGGAGCCATGCGAGGTCCCCGGGTCCTCCCTCCCTAGCAGAGGGCCTGGCACACAGCAACAGCGTGTAATGGGAGGGAGCTCTGGAGCCCGGCTGCTGGGTGCGAATCCCCCCTGCAGCTGCTTCTGAGCCCCGTGACCTCTGTGCCTCGTCTTCCCCATCTAGAAAGTGGGGACGACAACAAGAAGGCCTACCATCATGAGGTTATCCTGAGAGACAAATGAGTTAATTCATGCAAACTACTTGCAATGCACACAGAAGATTCGATCGACACCAGTTCTCACTATTACTACATTCAGGCACTCAATTCGCGTTCGCTGAATAAATGAATGAAGAATGAACACTGGAATGAGAAGTTCAATCATAAATAAAATAAATAATAAACAAGTTTTAAAAATTAAATAAGAAAAAAAAATAAGAAAGGAAAAGTTTAAGTAGCACTGTGATGAAGATTGAAGAGGCAGGTCCTATGCTGTTAGCAACTTGTTCCAGGAGGCGAGCGTGTTTCTCAAAGAGGTTTAACTGCTTTCTAATCAGATGAAGTGATTTGATTATCATTCTTCCATTTTTTTAGCAATATTTATGGAGGCTTAAGCCAGGGAAAATACTAGAAGGAAAAGGACAGGGGAGGGGAAAGTATACTGAAGCAAGAATATTCCTGGTTGGGGATTTTCAGGTTTTTAACCTTCAGAGGGACCTCGTGCCCTTCCCCCGAAGCCCAACAGTCCTTCTGGGGCCCGTGGCACAGTGCACGGTGGAGAGAGCAAACTCTGGACTCTGCTGCATTCCACTGTGCCCCCAACTAGCTGTGCAACGTGGGCAAGCTACACAACCTCTCTGAGCCTGGTGTTCTTCACGGGAAGGGGGAGATAGCAGTAGTATAAGGTGGTGTTAATAAACTCCTAACATTCTTGGGAGGATTCAGTGAGCCAGTGCAATCAGAAGGGGGACCTGCATGTTACAAATACCTTGTAAAATTTCGGGGTGATGATGATGATGGTTGCTTTGAAATACTGGGCTCTGAGATCATCAAAACATGGGGACATGGAATATGCTTCGGCAGGTGAGCTGATCCCTAGTCCCTACAGTGACTATTAGTTGCGTATTGCTTTGGGGGCTTTGATTCTCATGGGTCTTTCAAAAAGGGCGGTGCTACCTGCATTGAGCCTCCAATTCAGTGTTGTCCAATAGAAGTTTCTGTGATGATGGAAACATTTTATCTGTGTGCTGTCCAAAACGGGAACCACCGGCCTCATGGAGCTATTGAGCGTTTGAAATAAGGACAGTGGCACTGAGGAACTGAACCTTTAGTTCTATTCGATTTTTATTTGCTCATTCATTTGTTCATTATTATTATTGTTATTATTTTAAAGTAGGCTCCACACTCACCATGGAGCTCAACACAGGGCTTGAACTCACAATCCTGAGATCAAGACCCGGGCTGAGATCAAGAGTTAGACACTTAACTGACGGAACCACACAGGTGTCCCTAATTTGCATTCATCTAAATTCAAATAGCCCCACACGGCTGGTGGTTACCATGCTGGACAGTGTAGTGCTAGTGCCTCGGTCTCTGTGCATGAAGGTGAGGTTTGCCTTCCTTTTCCCATAAAACGAAGGGTTGCTGTGTCAGACGAGACCAGACCGCTATGGCAGCCAGTTAACTGGGATTCAGAGAAGACCTGGATATTCCAATGAACAAGTGCGGTGTGTGCCTCTGATCAGACTAACCCTGCATGTTGGGACAGAAGATGGTTGTCCTTGAACTTGAGCCTCTCAGCTTGTCACCTGTGTCAGGTGCAATCTCTGCCCCTTGGTTGGGGAAAAACCTCTTGAGTCAAAGCCATTTGACAGGGCCTGGAAGCTAGACGTGTTCAACAGTATTAAGCTGGTGAGCTTTCAGAACTGCCCTGCTGCCTCTCTCCAGACAGGTCACCTGTGAAATCCTGCCTCACCTTTGCCTTGCACGCTTCTCGCTAATTTGCTATCCCTGAGCTGCTTTAGACGAGCCGCCTTGTTAGGCTGATGATGATCATTATACTCAGACACTCCGTGTCTTCGCTTGGCTGTTGCAGCTCCGAAGTTTTGCGGGCTGGCCAGGTCTGACCTCTGAGATCTGTTCATTTCATCAAATGACGTAGAGATCCAGCATCTCATGAAGCTCAATCCAGCCCCCAAATCTATTATGTGCCAAGCTCTCTCAGAGAGACAAAAATCACCCTAAAAGCTTACTTCTTGCTCTTACATAACTTAAAAATGGGGGTTGGAGTCAGTTCGGGAAAGGAAAGACAAACCCAAAAAAACTACCATGTCTTGTTATTCACGGTGTGGCCCATGGACCAGCAGCATCACCTCACCTGGGAGCTTGTTAGAAAGGAAACATCTTGGGCTCCTCCCCCAGACCTATGAATAGAATCTGCATTTTAATGAGATCCCAGGGGATTCAAATGCACATTCCTGATTACAGTCTGAGAAGTCCTGTTATGTGTATGTTCAGGTTCCAAGCACCATGACAATGAGAATAACAGTGGCCATTATCTATAAAGCACCTAATGTGTGCTGGATTTGAAGTGCTTTATATATATATATATGGACATATTGAAGAGGTATCAACCTGAATTAAGGGAGTAATAATTCCTACCATTTATGCTTCATCTCCTATGTGTCAGTGAATGCATATGGCACTGGCATTAAGTTAGTTCACTGGTCACCAAAACAGCCCCATTAAGTGGGAACTATTATTTATTTTACAGCTGAGGAAAAGAGGCCTGGAGCACCTGAGTGGTATAGCAGGTGCCAAGCTGAGAGCTCCCTGTGTTGGAACACACAGGTTTCAGACCCAGCTCTGTTCGGTTCTGTAAGCATTTATTGAGTGCTTACTATATGCTATACACTGAGCTAGGCCCTCAACATTTAGTGTATCCTGAGGTGACAGGGAAGGGTTCCTGGAGGAGGTGATGCTTACAATCAGTCCTGAGGGATGAACTGACTAAGCCAGATGATAGAGAGGTAGAAAGGAGGCAGTGTTCCAGGAAGAAGGCAAAGCCTGTGCAAAGGCCCTGAGGTACTTCCCTGCAAAACCGCTGCAAGTGCACTTATGACCCCAGACAAGTCCACTCATCCTGCTAGGGCTCAGTTTCACCTTCTTCATCATGGAACATGTTCAATACGCCTGGTCTCAGATCTCTCTTGACTTTAAATGTCCAATGATGAAATGGTCCCCCGAAAAATCATGCTTTTTAAGGCTACTCAATGACACGGATTAACAAAACTGCATGGTCCTTATTTTGTGAAACAACCAAAAAACTTTGATATAGACAGAATATATGCCCTATATGATCACAGTGCTTATGGGTGATTCAAAGTGTCTTTCTTGACTTGTTTTTGGAATTACCATATTTTATTTCGTACATGTACATATTAGTTTCATATCCTATAAACAATCATGAAGATTATAAAGCAAATTCTAGGGGTTAGGAGTGAGGCTTTCAAACATTATTATTTCTTTTGAAATCATAGCCCCGATAGGAGAATAGCCTAATGAATGTGAGCATTGACCAGGGCCTGACTCCAAGGGTTCAGACACTAATTCTGCAACTTTAGCTACATGACCTTGGGGAAATTAATCATCTCCAATTAAGTTAATATAGTGGGAAAAAAAAGAAGTTTCACAAAACATCTTAACCTTACCTCATGAAGACTACTTGGATTTTTTTCTGTTCAATTCTAGTTCATTTTTTTAAAATTTAGGTTATAACCCACAACATCAGGGGTCAGAAAACTTTTACTAGAAAGGACCAAAGAGTATTTTCTGCTTTGTGAGCCATTTGGTCTCTGACACAGCTAATCAAAAGCAGCCATAAATAATATGTCAACAAATAGCTATGACTGTGTTCCAATAAAACTTTATAAAAACAGGCAGTGGGCCAGATTTGGCCTGTGGGGTATAGTTTGCCAATCTCTGCACTGCACTGATCTAATGGCCCATTAATGAGCTCTAACCCACAGTTTGAAAAATAGTGGGATTAGAGTTGTTTTTACCTTGGCTAGATGAAATAAATCACAGCCATGCTCAAGTTATGAACGGATCATATTTTAAAACTTTGTTTCTCAAGTTAATTATTCAGAATTCAACATGCATTTTCCCCCTTGCTAATATAGTTGTTGGGATTCCAGGACAATCCACCAAGGCCCATAGAGAGCCTTGCTGCTGTGGCTTCCTCACTCTAGCATGTTCCCATGTTGGCTCTGGATTTCTCCAAGACCCTGTACTACTGGGCTGCGCATGTGATGGGTCTTTTGTGCCAGATGTGATCACTGGGCTTGGGAAGATGAGGAAGTAGCGTTCTTCCTCTGGGAAAAGGCATTCTGCATCCCTGTTGAGGATGTCAGGAATAGTCCTCCTCCCTCCTTCTTCTTCCTATCCTGGCTCCTAGTGTGTTAGTCTAAACAGTCCTTATGTTGAGGCGGTGTTTTGGTTCTCAGCAGCTCATCAGTCTGAGATATGTGGCTAACAATGGTCAAAAGTCCTGAACTGTACAAGTGATTCACTTGTGTGTTGTTTATATTCACAACAAGTAAATCAGAAGAGTGTCATGCACTTCTGTCACCTTTTTTGGCTCCCCAGAACCACTAATGACCTTACTGTGTTTGGAGATGTTCCCATATTATTAGTCTGTGGTTCAACAAGGTAGAAATTCACCTTCCCAGACTCCCTTGCAGCAGTCCTGTGCCCTGGGCTCCACTGATTTGGAAGCAAGTGATGAGACGTTGGTGGAACGTGAAGCTGAACAGGGTGTTGGTCGAGACATTCCGCTTTCATGGGTTTATTTCATTTCTCTCAAACAGTTGGTGATTGGTGATTGTGTGCTCATGTTTTTGGTTCAGCTGCCCCTGGTAGACAGTGTACCATATCTGTTTATACAGCTCTGCTTACAAAAGGGGCAAGAGCTGCCACTGCCCAGGTATGTTTTTGTTTGCTTTCGGTGACACTGGGGTAGGAAAGATCTACCGGATTGTGTAGTCTTGGGGGTAAAACCATCTCTGACCTTCTCAGGCATGACCAGCTACCTCAGGCAACAATATAGTCCAATTTATCCTACTATTTTTTCTTTTTGTGGTCATTACTAAAGTCATCCATGGCCAAGCACATCTAGGAATCACTGATATTTCCAGTAATGATACAGGGGAGGAAAATCTTGTCACAGACTGAAGATGATTCTATTAAAAACCAGCAGCCTCATAGAGCTTCTACTATCAAAAGCAATGTTTCCATTCGTCATCACTAAAATAAATATTGCCTAACATAAACCTTATAAAATAAGTATTGCTTAATCATATATATGTTTCCATATACGTATATGATAAAATAAATATCACCTAATCATAAATCTTAGAAAATCTGAGTTTTTTTAAGTAAAAATATATGACTGAAGTCATATGACGTCATTCTGAAGTACCTGAAAGATTTGATTGATTGACTGATATTATGATATGTGTTTATTTTGATATTCAATTTAGACTACTGAAGGTTCTGTCCTAGGAAAAAATTAAGTAGAATTACCTATTTCTTAGAAATTTCTTGGAAATATTGGATAAACGAAAGTCAGAAATAAGGATGACATCTGAGCTAAGATTTCTTTGTAAAACATCTGATGCTCCAATACAAAAATAGGCTTTGCTGATGACATTGGTTGTGTTTATTTTTAACTAACTTAGCAAATACCTGTTAAGCATGTGTAATGTGCCAAAATACTATGTTGGGTTCTAGAAAAACATACAAGAGGTAGATTGTTTGCCCTCAGGGAGCTTTGTTATAAATGGAATTAAGGAATGAAAAAAAATTACATCACAAACCAGCAGGGTGGGCTGGAGTCAAGGCTGGGTACCATAATTAATAGCAATTTATTTCTTTCATTGGACTCTGAAGCTACTCTCTTCCTGGAGGCATTTGCAAAGTAAGCATTGTTTTTCACAGAGCATCATAAATCTCCAGTGATCAGCCTTTGGCACATAGAAGACTCAGTGATATCAAAGATCAGATTCTCCTTGATAAAGAATGTTTTCCTCCTCTTTCTTCTCCATGTTGAATTTGCAAACACCTGACTCGAACAGGATTGCAAGTCTGGCCTTTTCGTCTCAGTCTCTACTCCATGTGGTCGAGGTCATGCCTGTCTGTCTCACTCTGGAGTTCCAGCTCTTTACAGAGCCAGTGCTTTACAGAGCTCTTTACAGGTCCCAGCATATGCTTCCAGTGACCCAAAGAACTGCTCTGCAAGATTTTAGAAGCTAAAAAACTAGTAGCCAAAGTTCTGGAAAAACTTGAACTACAGAAATTTCACACTGGCACCGAGTTTCTTCAAAATCCCGCAATGAAAAATGAAACTATCCAAAACAAATGCAGCAACCCTCAAGCTGGGCCCACATGAAAGGGTAAAATGGTGCATGTAGGCCTACTTCCAAATACTCCAGCCAGGGAAGAAGGCTCTTCTGACAAGCAGAGACGATTTGAGGCACAAAACAATCCATATTTCAGTCCACAAATGTTTCCAGACTTTCTGCTGGGCATGGACAAAAGCAAATGATATTCAGCCCCTTTCCTGAAGAATATAGTCTAGTGAAAAACCATATAAGCACCATGGCCCTACAGAATAAAAATAAAGAGTTAAGGAAATGTTGCTTGATTTTGGGGGTGAGGAGACAGAAAGAGAGAGATAAACAACTCCAAATGAGAGTCCACTTCCCACTGGAAAATTCTTGTTCAGAGGTTTTGGTAGGGAGCTGGTATAAACACTTGACTGAAAACAGAAGTCCTCCCTCCTCTGAAGCCCTTCCATGTGTGATTTCAGATGCTAAACGCCAATGCCTAGTCCATCAGGGAACGGGAGGAATAGCTTTTTGTCTAGAAGGAACACACATATACAGGCTTCTGTAGGGACAGCGATAACAGGATTTTAGAGCCACCCCACTAAATGCAAAGACATATAATATCAGCTACCCTTTTGGGGAGGAGGAGAGCTGCTCTCATGTCAGGGATGGCGCTGGCGGCTTAGCTGCCATATTGAATTCATTGCTTACACCAGTCCCACAAGGCTGGTCTCACTCTCATGGTACAGTTGAGGAAAAGAGGTTCTGTGAGGAGGAATGGCTTGTTCAAGGTCTCAGAGCTAGAAGAAGCAGGGCTGGGATACAAAGCCAAAGGCCAATATCATTCCCAAATCCACACTCTTTCTGGAAAACCAAAGTGAACACAACTCACAAATGACAAGTTCTACTTTGCATTTTGTTCTGACCCCTGAAAAATCAACCAAAGAAGATGGGAAAGATCGAGAGAGAACTGACTCCAACACATTTGGGGCCATGTTCTCTTTACTTTGCTCTCCCTCAAAGCCCATGCATTTTTACATCTTGTCCCAGAAAGCCTGGAAACCTCAGATGGTCTCCTCAGACTGACAGCTACTCCAGCTACACTCTGAATCCTGAAAGGAATTCCAGAAGGGAAGATGGAAGCCACATGATAGAAGATAAAATGGGCCATGCCCCTGTGTTGAGTGGGGGGCAAGGAGTCCATCACACGATGAGATCCACATTCTAGAAGTTTCAGTCTGGTGTCTGTGAGGAGGACAGAGCTGCTCAGAGGATATTAAGCCTCACATTCTGGGAGACCGTTTAGAAATCAGATGTCGTAACAGAAGTAAGAGGGAACAAGGTGCCCAACCACACAGTGGCAGCAATATGAGAGACATCTTAGATGCAGCATCAGTAAGACCTGCTGACCGATAGCTGTAGGAGGGAGTGAGGGAGAGGAAGGAGTGTGGGGCGAGGCCCAGTTTTCTGACAGGGGTCACCGGGTTGGTGGTGATGCCATGCTTAGAGATGAGGGAGACAGAAAGAACAGCTGGCTTGAGGGCAAAGAGGGTAACCTCAGATTTGAGGTAGCCATGAACACACCCAAATGGAAATGTTCCACTGGCAGCCAGATCAATGGGCTTGCTCGTTCTTTTTACAAATACTGACTCCCCACTAGGCACCAGATGTTGAGCTTGGCATTAGGTGTGGAGTGGCAACCAAAACAGATGTGTTCTCTGCCCTCTCGAAGCTGCGGTAAGTGTTGCGTAGAAAAGAATAAGGTACCACGAGAAGAAGAACCAGTCTGGGTGTGTACGACTTGATGGGGAAACTGAGGCTGAGTAGGATGAGAAGATTCTGGAGCTCAGAGGAGACAACGCCTGGCTGGAGATGGAGGGGGATCCCCTGGGGGTCATGCGCACATCGGTGGGGGGCGAGTCAGAGACACTGCCCCACGGGCTGTTGGGGCGGGGGCCGAAGAGCTAGATGCCCCCCCCAGGCCGAGGCTGCTGGCTTCCATTTCCTCAGGGCTAAGGCTGCACGCTCGCAGGGAGCACCCTTGGTGTATCTGCCCAGGGCCAATGAGCATTTGGCAAGTGAAAACCTGAACGGGGCACCCACTGATTCGGCCTAGATCGTGGGAGGCCTGATGAAGCTAACTCCAGACGGGATTGAAATCCTCAGGCTCCCTCGGGATTCTTAAAAACAAAACGAGAACAAAAACCTCAGCAACTTTTGTCTAACGCATGCCCGGTTCTCTTCCTGGAAACGAAAGCCAGGAGAACGTGGTTTTAGAAGGGAGCCCGATGAAGCCCCAGTCTGTCCCTGCAGCAGCAAAACAGCCAGTGAGCATCTCAAAACCGCTTGGAACCGTTTAACAGAGAAGAGAAAACCGCATTGAGCCCAAACAGGGCTGTTCACCTGTGTGCAGATAGTGTCTATGCCGACAGTGACAAGAGCGAACGTCTACGGAGCACGTACTGTGTGCTGGGCACTGTCACTCAGCTTTCCGACAGCCCTCTGCAGGATTTACTTCCAGCAGCCCTGTTGTGCAGATGAAGAAACTGAGGCACAGAGCGGTGAAGGCGCTTTCCCAAGGCCTTTGTCCTTTTCCGACGTTTAATTGCAAGAACCAGGATTTCAAGCCAGGAGTCTGGATCCCAGAGCCCACTCTCACAATCAGTCTTTGGATAAATGGGTCACTGCTATAGTCGCTGGAGTAAAAGGCCCGTGTGGAGGTGGGGACTGATCTGTGAGGCACTGTGGGGAGATGGACCCCAGGGGAAGAGGGATGGCCCCAGCAGTCTGGTTTCTGACAACCTGCCTCTGAGAGGGAGAAACCATCCTCAGAGATTTCTGGAGTTTTCCAGATAGAAGGCGACCTGGGACCTGCTGAGTTCAGCCGCTGGTTTACAGATGGGGAGGCTGAGGCACAGGGAAGTTGAGGGGCTGTGCTAGGGAGGGACAGAATCTGGGTCAGAGGGAGTGTCCTCTCCCAGGAAGACTTCCCTTCACCCTTGCCCTGGAGGATTCTGCTTGAGCAAGCCAGTCTCCTGTGCGACTTGCTGAGCAGGTGTTTATGGTTCCCCACGGGAGCCCTCAGGGCAGCCAGGAGGAAATGAAGATACCCCACCCCCACCCCAAGGAGCTGGCATCTCCCATTAGCTGCCTTCACAAGGACGCCACCCGGCACAGCACAGCCCTTCACCCCTTTGGAATCTGCAGGACCACGTTCCTGACCCAGACCGTTTTTATCCTGAACTGCATCGACCCTAAGCAACCCATTTCAAAGACCCCGACCTGGGTCTCAGACACCCCTTCTGGGCACAAGGCTCCCACCTGGATCCCTTCAGTGTGTTTCTGGGAACTGTGCAGTTCTGACTGCCAGCATCGCTCCCCTCCTGCACCCCTGTGCCACCCTGGGCGAAGTACCCACCCGCCGCAAGGTGGTGGCGGCCAGAGGGGAGCTCCTCTCTTTGGCCATCGGAGCCAAGGCAAGTCTTACCTTTCCACCTGGAGGTTGACTTTGGAAGGCTCCACGTTGGGATTTTCCCATTCCATTTGCGGGCAGTGCATGAAATAGCAAAGGGTGTACAGGGCCTCCGGCTCCCAGTAGAGCGCCCCCTGCTTGTGGTGCAGGGGGGTGCCGTTGCCGTGGTGCTTGGAATTGAGGGGCTGCAGGTGATGCATTGCTCGGGACACCAGGTCACCTGTGGACAGAAGTAAGATTTCAGATCCTTCAGGCAGCCATGACTTGCAGAGATGTGCTGAAGACCTCTGCAGAGATTCCGATCCTGCGGCTCCCTCATTCAACTGCGGTGGTCCTCTGGGACCTCCGAACCTGTGCATAGACTATTCCCTTTATCCAGAACATTCTCTCTCTCCTCTTCTCCAGGCTAGCTCCTACTGATCATCCAGGTGTCAGCTGATATATTGATTTCTCCAGGAAATCCTCCTGGAATCTCCCCCACTCCCTTGTGTGTGTATCACACTGTACTTTCTTATCACAGCAGGTAGAGCACTGTGTTAGAGCTGCCATTTCCCTCTGGGTCCTTCCAATGGCAGCAACTGTCTTAAGTGACACTTGTGTACTGGTACATTTTAAGTACCCAAATTCCTCACTCCAAAGTAGGTACCTTTATTAACCCATTTTACAGATGAGGAAAGAGGTCGAATAACTTCCCAAGGTCACACAGCAGCCATAAGTGGCAGAGCCAGGGTTTGAACCCAGGCAGTCTGGCTCCAGAATGCCCACACGGAGCCATTCTCCTTGAGGACAGGGGCTCTGTGTCCCTCTACCCTGCACCAGCAAACCTGGGATTCGCTCTAGTCTTTCTCCTGCCTTCTCCGAAGGAAACCAGCCTTCTCTTCATCAAACCAAATGCATGTTCCCACATTGGCCGCACAGGGGGGACCTTCCTGTGGGGAGGCTGGCTCGGCCCCGAAGCCCTGACTTTTCTAGGCTAAGATGGTGTCTCCCAAACTCGGGTTGTTTGTACGCTACCTTCATGAGCAAAGCTGTATCCAAGCCCCACCTATGCCATGACTTACTTAACTTTAAATGGATTCATTTAGATTTTTTTTAAAGTATGGGTATCTAAAAAGGAAATGTTCTGTCCCTTATCATAAATGCAAGATCAGTATCATTTGTCATAAACAGAAGATCACTATAAAAGTTAATTTGATGAAAACAAAACAGTATAATTAATTTTTGAAAAGATTTTATTTATTTGAGAGAGAGACAGAGATAGTGACAGAGAGCATGAGGGAGAGGAGAGGGAGAGGAAGCAGGCTCCCTGCTGGACTAGAAAGGGGAATATTTGCCTGAGCAGGGAGACTGAAGTGGGGCTCGATCTGAGGACCCTAAGATCATGACCTGAGCCAAAGGCAGACACTTAACCGACTGAGCCACCCGGGCGCCCCCAGTGTAATTAATTCATAGCTGAATTCTAGTCCGTTTTTTCTTTTCTTTTCCTTTGGTAGTTGTTCTAAATAACAAGTGTTAGAGAAGTGTTAGGGGCTCATACCAAATGGAGCCTTTCTTCTTGAAGCAATCAGAATTAAAATAGAATTTTAAAAGGATCCCTCCATGACCAAGGTTATTGAATGCGCTGCCCTGTTCCACTCGTCCAGTGGAATGTGTTGCATACTCTGGGTAACACTCATCTGAGGTACTTGCGATGAGTAATTTTATGGGTCAACTGGGTGAAGCTATGGTGCCCAGTTATTGGGTTAAACATTAGTCTATAGGTTGCTGTGAAGATATTTCTCACATTAACTTTTAACCTTTAAGTCAGTAGATTTTGGGAAAAGCAGACTATCTTCCAAAACATGGGTGGGCCTCATCTAATCAGCTAAAGACCTTAGGAGAAAAGACCTTGAAGCAGACAGAAGTCTGTCTTCAGGCTCAAGACTAAAACATCAATTCGTGCCGGAATTTACTTCCCTACCTGCCCCACCCAGGCAGCCCCGGGCGGGGGAGGGAGACTGTCTCCCCCATTCCCCATCCTTCGCTGCCCAGCTGAAACCAGGCCTGTGGAAACCATCACTTCTCTGCCATCCACCTGTACCTTTTAACACGACACTTTGACCTCAAATCCAAACCCAAGAAAGTGAGACTCAGTGAGAGGCACGAGTTTCTCCTCTGAAGGCCCAAAGTCTACTTTCCAATCTGAAGGTGGGGCCACTTCCTCCGAAGAAGATTGACAAGAGGGTCATCTCTTGTCAATGAGATTACAAACAGTACTGACAGGTGCCACTCACTGAGCCCCTACACCGTGCCATGGATGGTGAGTCAGCACCTCGAGTGCACTGTTTCTGATCCCCTTGTATTCTACAAAGCACGCGTGATAGTAATCAGTTTTATAGCAGTGATCTGCTATATCGAGGGGACTCTGCCTGCCAGAGGACACTTGGCAAACTTGGAGCCATTTTGCGTTGTCAAGTCCAAGGGCCTGCTACTGGCATCCTACGGGTAGAGGTTAGAGCTACTGCTAACCATCCTACAAACCATCCCCACCGTGAAGAATTGAGCTCCAAATGTCAATAATGTTGAGGTTGAGATATCTTATTTTACAGCTAAGGAAACAGAAGCACAGACAAGAGTCCAACCTGGGTCCATGTGACTCTAAAGCCTGTGCTCTTCATCCTACCCCCTACCCTTCTTTTAGAGACAGCCCAGGGTGGCCACAGTCCGCTCCAAGTCCAATCTGGCATTATATAGCCAAAGGTTAATGGAATGCTCCTTACCCTCGATTCAGTAATTCCGTTTCTGGGAATCCTTCCCAATGTTAGGACCCAAAATGCAGCAAATCTTTACACACAAGGATTTTCACCCAATCCTTATTTATGGGATCCAAAATTTGAAAAAGAAATATATGTTTAAAAATAACAGCATGGTTAAATAAACTCTGGTACATCCATGTGATAAAATAAAAAAACTTACGCAGTCATTAAAAATGTTTGTGAAAAGAATCCTCTTGTTAAAATGGTAAGTAGAAGACAAGTGAAATTCACAACTGCATACTGTGGGATCAGGATTATGTTATTTAAAAACTTTGCACTGAGTAAGTACCAAAACCGTCCCCCCCCAAACAACCCCCAAAATGTTGATTAAATATTTCTCTCCCTAGTGGGACTGTGGGTCCCACTTCCAACTTGTCTGTAGTTTCTGGATTTTGAATTACAGCATGTACTACTTGGCATTATCAGAATAATAAGCTTACTAAGGTGATATGTTTTCTTTCTGGTACCTTCCATCCATGTCAGGCTAGAGTATCATCTTTCCATCTGTCTTTCTCTAAGCTCTAGTAAAAAAGCTCAGAGCAGGGGCACCTTGGTGGCCCAGTCAGTTGAGCATTCAGCTCTTGATTTTGGCTCAGGTCATGATCTCAGGGTTGTCAGATGGGGCCCCACAGTGGGCTCTGTGCTCAGCGCAGAATCTGGTTGAGATTCTCTCTCCCTCTCCCCTGTTCCCTCCCCCCACTTATGTGCGTGCCTGCTCTCTCTCTAAAATAAGTAAATAAATCTTTAAAAAAAATTAAAAAGTTCCAAACAAGGAAACTCACAAGGGAGTGAAGAAGAGAAGAAGGTCCATGTTTTGGGCCCCTATACCACCCTTTAGTTCCCCAAGCTGCTGGGACACCTTTGGCCTTGGTTGGGCTAACTACCTCCTCTGAGCATTGTTCAGCTAAACCTACACTTTCAGGTTCCCTGCTTTTGCTCCTGTTTTCTCACCTTGGAGTGCCCTTCCCCTCATTCTCCGAACTACTGCGGACCTTTAAGCCTGGGATCAAGTGTTACTTCTTCCATGCAGCTCTCCAGGACGCTCCCAGTCAGAATCTCCTCTTCCCCTGTGTACCCACAATACCTGCTAATAAAGTCTAACATATTACTTGTTTGATTCTGTTATGTTTTGTGTCTGCTTCCCCCATGGAGCCTCAAAGGCAGAGGTTGTGCCTCAGTCACTGTCCTGTTCCTGGAGGGGCAGTGTATGTTGGTGGTTAGAAACCTGATGCCTAAATCTGAGCCTCCAATCTGCTGCTAACTAGTTGTGTGACCCTGGATGCGTTATTTCACCTCTCTGTAAATGGGGATTTTTATGACCTAATGGATTTGTTGGGTGGATAATAATAGTACCTACCTCATAATAGTAAATGAAGTAGTGCATATAAGTCACTTAAAACACATGGGAATCTAGCATATCCTAAGTGCTTAATAAATATTCAACCCTATTTCTTTTTCTCATCACCATCATCATCACCATCATCACCACCACCATTATCACCACCATAATCACCATTACCATCATCATCATCATCACTGCTATCACCTCACTGTCACCATCATCACCACTGTCACCATCATAACCACCATCATCTTTATCATCACCATCACCACCACTGCCACCACCATCACCACCATCATCTTCATCACCATCATCACCACCACCATGACCACCACCATCATCATCACCATCATCATCACCACCATGACCACCACCACCATCATGATTATCTTCATCACCAACATCACCACCACCAACATCTTCATCACCACTGTCACCACCACCATCATCACCACCATCACCACTACCATCATCACCACCACCACCATCACCATCATCTTCATCACCACTCTTACCACCACCATCACCACCACCATCATCTTCATCACCACCGTCACCACCACCATCATCACCACCACCACCATCATCATCATCACCACTCTTACCACCACCACCATCACCACCATCATCGCCACCATGTCATCATCACCACCATGATCACCATCAGCATAATATTCACCATAATCATCATCAACCTAGTTCTTGATCAGGGGCCCTAAGGACATCTCTGAGGAGGGCTCGCCATGGGAGATGGATTTGGCACAGGGATTCTGCAATCACTAGCTCCATTTCAAACCCCACTCTATGTATGTGCTATCCGCTACGTCGCCTTTCAGCTTTGTGAACCCCAAACTACAAATCCACTTGTCACTAGCTTCTCTGTGTTTCAGCAGCTGGAGCTGGTTCCAGAAACCTTACAGAATTCACTTACAAACCTTATAGAATTCACTTACAACCGGTTTCCCAAATGTCAGCCACTTGGGAATTACCATCAGGACTTCTCTCATTATCTGTGGGCTGCAGGTACAATTTATCTACTTAATATTTTTCTTTAAATTGGCTCATTCTTTCACTCATTTTAAAAGGAAGTTTCATATCAGTGCCATAAATGGAAAACCAATATTTTTCTAGTGCTCATGAAAAATTCATGGCAATTAAAAATAAAAAGTGTGGTGTGTATCACCTACAATCATCTCCTGTCCCGCCCTTGGGAAATGCTGCTCTAACCTGCCAGATTCAGGCTGTTGGAGCAGGTCTGGCTAAGCCACTCCCTGCATGCCCAGGACAAAAGGCTACGCATTCCAATGGTGCCTCCTTCTGCCTAAAAGACAGCAACAGAGGCAGCAACTTCACTTCCTTCCCTTATCCACACTTAGCTGCCACTTACTACAGTATGTTTTCAAAACCTCCTATGCCCCTGGGGGAGGAAGATCATCACCCTCTTGTCATAGATGAGAATACTGGGATCAGAGTGACCGAGTCACTTGCCTTACATCACACAGCACAGATGAGGGAACAGAGGTGTTCTCCAGCATCATAAATTGCTGTTTAAATTTCCCCCCCAGGGCGCCTGGGTGGCTCAGTGGGTTAAAGCCTCTGCCTTCGGCTCAGGTCATGATCTCAGGGTCCTGGGATGGAGGCCCGCATCAGGCTCCCTGCTTAGCAGGAAGCCTGCTTCCTCCTCTCTCTCTCTGCCTGACTCTGTCTACTTGTGATCTCTCTCTCTGTCAAATAAATAAATAAAATCTTTAAAATAAATAAATAATTTTCCCCACCAAAGCCCTTTCCTTGAAAAAGAAAGAATGGGAAAGGCCACGTGTAATCCAAGTCATTAGGGACAATGGAAGACTGAACCCTGGATTGAGCAGGAAACCTACCATCCATCCATCCATCCATCCATCCATCCATCCATTCATTCATTCATTCATCAAATATTTATTGAGTCCTACATGTGCCAAGCTTTATCCCAGGTCCTGAGGATATCGAGATATTAAAAAAAAACCCTCTTAGCTGTCATGGGTTTATAATCTTGGTGGGGTGGACAGACAATATATAAATAAATATACAGTATGTCAGGTGGTGATAAGTGTGATGAAGATTAAAGCAGGAAGAGTGTATAGAGAGTGGTGGGGGAGGGGTGAGTGGGTGCTTACAGGAGGGCCTCTCTGAGGAGGTGACAGTGGAGCAGAGGCCTGAATAAAGTGATAGAGGAGCTTTGTAAATACCACAGGAAGAGCTTTCCAGGCAGAAGGGGCAGCAAGTGCAAAGGCTCCGTGGTAGAGTGCTATACTCGAAAAATACCAAGAGGCCAGTGGCCACTTTGCCATCGGAGAGGGACACAGGTGCACCCCAGGGGCTGGAGGCAGGACTCTCTGAAAAGAGCCCCACTGCCTTCCAAACAAGGAGAGAGACCCTCTTGTCCAAGCCATAAGGACTAAGTTTCTTTTTTTCTTCTGGGGACACCGAGAAGAGACAACTCAGAAACGTTTTTACTCGCTGTTGTAAATTAGTGGCTCCATTCTGACTGCCTCATTGAATGGGAGCAACAAGTTCACAGTTGAGTGTGAAAAGTTTAGTGTGAATAGGAAGGGGCATTTTATGATGAGGCTCTCATTTCCCCCCCTTTAAACCACAGAAAGCAAACACTATAATTAATGAGAGTCCGATGGGGTTTCAACCGGGAGCTTGTGGATAAGGCTGGGAAGTCAGGCAGAAGAGCCGATACAAGACCTCAGAGGACACGAGTGGGGGATGGAGTGGAACCCAACGGAGAGTCAAGCTGGTTCAAAAGTGAGCACGAAGCCAGAGCCTCTGCTTCTCCTATGGCCTCAGTGGGAGAGCCTGGGTGGACCTGAATCCCCCAGATCTGCTCACTGGTGCAGGGAAGAAGAGCCTGCTGGTCTCTAGGTCAACTGTGAAGTTCAGCGCATCACCGCGTAAATTTTCTAGGGCTCAGAGTCAAAAAAAAAAAAAAAAAAAAAAAGCCAGCCTATGTCATTTTGGGGGCCTCTGTGGCATCCTAATTTAGCTTCACACTCAAACAGTTTAGGCATACATAGGCTCAGTTCCAGGTCTCTGAGATCAAAATCCAGTTCCATAGAATATTTAATATTTGACTGGACTATCATTAAGAGTTTCCTTCACTGGTGGCATTTTCTTCCGATCTTGTTTCAGGGACTAACTTGCCGTATGTCATCCCTTGAGGTATCTCCTGAGCTAGGGGTGGTGTGTTAGGGGCCCACAAGGCAAAGCTGAACTAGGCACAGCATAGCAAGGCAGAAAAAACCTCCAAACCGGGTTCGAATTATGACTCTGCCATTTACCAGCTGCATGGCCTTGGGCAAGACCTCTCTCCTTCCAAATTTCAGTTTTCTGATCTGTGAAATGGGAACACCTTTAATCTACCGAAGGCACTTGGTACACAGTAGGTGCTCTAGAATGAGGGGATATATTTTCACCCCAAGCCACAACAGGCTCGACAAAGGTAAGTGGTCTGAACATCCTGGGTGATCAAATTCTGATCCTAACGTGATGTCCTGAGGATACAGGTGGGGGTTATAGGGAGACGTCTCGGCCCCCAGGGCAGTCCCCATCTGGGTGGTATCCTTTGTGACTTTCTGCATCTCCAGTTCTGTTCAGAGGAGGGCATCCACGATGCATTCGACAGAGCAAGCTACCGATCCCCAGAGCTGGAAGGAACACAGCCCTCACTGCACCTGTAATGTGCAGAAACATCTGCCGGGCTTCTCCCCGAGGGAGGGCAGTCTCGTGGTGAGGTGTGGAAGCTCCGCCTTAAGAACCACACTCAGCCCGGGTTCCTGTAGCTCGTGGGTGCGGTGGATCTTAGACAAGTCCTTCATCCTGCTCTAGCATCCGTTCTCGCCAGTGAGGACAAATAGTGGTCACACTGGAAACAGCTCATGTGGATTTATCATAGTTCCCTGGTTCCGTAACACCAGTTGCTGTGCATCATTACTGACTATGGAGAAGGCCATGGGTAGGGACTCTGTCCTTGACCCTGCACAGCCTGATTCCAGAAGAGCAGGGATGTCTGGGAACAGACTCGCTCCAGCTCACCTTTGCAGAAAAACAGTAGTTTCTACAAGCCACACTGATAGAGTAATCTTTGAATATGAAGAACAGCTCTCTATGTACACAGAGAGAGCAAGGCTCGTATTGATTCAGACCATAGAGCAAGCCGCTCTAAATTACAGTCAGATCTGAAAAGCAGGTTATTTTATTACCTTTGATTGCCGAGTTGGCTTATCAATGTGCTTGCACACACACCTTCTATGGGGCTGACTTAATGAAGGTACAGAACCCCTTTGTAATTAGCAGCACCCATCTGTGTGCCGACAATTCATATGTGAAAGTCAACATTCAATGAGAACGACAGCGTCAAATATACAGAGCAAATTGTCCTTAAAAACAATTTCTGCGGCTAGCTGCTGCTGCAGCCTGCCTGCTTTGGCAGAGTACAGATTTATTTAGCAAATCCTTTCTTTGTGGAGAGCTGGAATTAAGCAGGGCCCCAGCCCAGGTGCTAGATTCTAAGAGGGACCCTTAAAGTTATCCCAGGACAAACCCTGGAGACCCCAGCGGAGAGCAGGTAATGAAGCTCTTCCCAGGTTATGCCCACGCAGACATGACCCAACCCAGCCAGATTCTGCATTCCCAGGGTCAAGGGCATGTCTCAGAAATTTGGAAGATCCCAAACAGTGTGGCATTTCTTCTTAGAGCAATGGTTCCCCCACCCACCAGGTGCTGCTTGGCCCCTCTATACCCAAAATCTGTGGGGGGCTATGAAAGTACAGGCATTTTCTTATCCCTTTCCAATTGTTGAAGATATTTCAAAATATCGTTCACACATATCACTACCTCCAAATAATGGGGTAATCAAAGCTCCTGCTAGATCCTGTTATATAATGTGCTGCTAAAACATACAGAATGGCTATATCACAGTTCTGATTAAAAATATTTCAGTAACTGAATTTTAATATAATTGGTTTCCTTTGTAAATGTATGCATGTGTTTCATGCATTTAGAAATATTATTCTGAGGCAGGGTTCAAGGCTTCATCAGACTGTCAAAGGGGTCCATGGCACCCAAAAGTTTAAGAAAGATTATACAGCAGACAGGTAGCTGGAAGACCCTGGGATGGGCAGCATCTTGTGACTTCTGGGTCTGATGAGAATGGAGGTGCAACTTCCGAATTCAGGTGCCAGGAAGTAGCTCCCTAATGACCGCAAGGCCTGCCACAGCGAGAATCAGCTATGACTTCCCCTTCCAGAGGGGCATGCTATGTGCTAAATGGAGGATGCCTGCCCTGCCTGTATAGGTACATGTGTCTGGGAAGAGGCACAAATTACCTTCTGGACCCTGATTCCTTTTTATGGTTCAGAATTTTCTAGAATGTCACACCAATTCATACTTCAACATAATCCATCATTTCTAAGATCAATGCTCAGGACTCATCAGGAACACTGCATCAAGGAATTTGATAATCAACTGAATCATAAGTAAATACAGTTTTGTTTTCTTCTAGTTGGCCAGACTCTGAGGGCACAGCCCTGAATTAGGGGTGCATAAGCATGGCAGATCACTGCTCAAACTCAAGACACCCAACCTTCTCAGCAATCCCTCCCTTGTCTCCACATTTCTGCTCCTTTCTCTCTTCCTCTCTCCCTGTCCTTCCCCCTTCTCTTCACATTTCCTGAGGGCATACTATGTGCCGGGCAGTGTTCTTGGCATTGGGGTTACATCAATGAACAAAGCAAATTATCTCTACTCTTGGTGGAATATATTCTAGTAGGGAGAGATTAACAATTAAAAAAAAAGAAATGAGTAAAATATAGAGTGTGGCTAGGTGGAGGGGGAAGGGTACTGACTGCCAATGGCTACCATGTTTCTTTATCTTCTTCTTCTTCTTTTTTTTTTTTGGTAAGGATTTTATTTATTTATTTGACAGAGTGAGGGAATATAAGCAGGGGTAGCTGGACACAAGCAGAGGGAAGGGGAGACAGAGAAGCAGACTTCTTGCTGAGCAGGGAGCCTGAGTGGGGTTTGATCCCAGGACTCTGGGATCGTGACCTGAGCGGAAGGCAGATGCTTAACAACTGAGCCACCCAGGTGCCCTGGCTACAATGTTTCCTATTGGGGTGATGACAATTGGTGTTTTAAAACTGATCATGGTTGATAGTTGGCATACCTTAGTAAATAACTGAAAACCACTGAATTGTACACTTTTTAAAGTGGTGATCTGTCTATAAATAATATCTCTGTGAAACTTTTATTAAAAAACAAAAAAAATTAAGAGGAAAAAGGTCTTTGGGGTATTATATATATATATATATATATATATATATATATATATATATATATTGTTTTTTTTTTAAGATTTATTTATTTGAGGAGGAGAGGGGGCAGAGGGAGAGAATCCCAAGCAGACTCCCTGCTGAGTGCAGAGCCCAATGTGAGGCTCGATCTTATGATCCATGAGATCATGATCTTAGCTGAAACCAAGAGTCAGACGCTTAACCAATGGAACCACCCAGGTGCCCCAAAGGGTATTATAATTTTGGGTGAGACTTGAAGGTAACGAGGGAGCTAGCCATGTGGTAATCTGGAGGAAGAGTGGTTGAGGAAGAGGGAATAGTAAGTGCAAAGGTCCTGAGGCATGCCTGCTATTGTCAAGGAAAAACAAGGGGCCAGAGTGGCTGAAGTTCAGGGGGTCTAGGGGGATGGTGGAAGAATAAAAGGGATATGTGGAGTGGCCTGCAAGCAGTCCTGAGGACTTTAGCTTTTTCTGTGTGTCAGATGGAAAGCCAGTGGAGGATTCTGAATGGAGATGTGATCTGACATACGCTTTAAAATGATTTCACTGGAGATCAACAATGAACAGCCACCATCTATAGAGTGTTTACCGTGTGTCAGCCACCGTGGCAAAACTTCTTTATGGGCATTAGCTCACTAAATCAGCAAAACCATACTTTAAGTCAGGTACTATTTTCTCTATTTTATAGAAAAGGAAACTGAGGCTCACAATATGTTAAGAACAAGACCTACAACAGTGACAGTGGCAGGAAATTTTATCAGACCTGCCTGACTCCAGAGCCCGTGTCTTCCCTATGGCTACTGTGCAGTGTTCTGCGCACACAGCAGGTGCTCAATAAAAGCTGTCGCCTGGCTACTGACAAAGTACTTGGAGGGGAACCTGGGCACAGAGAAGGCCAGAGAATCAGGGTCCACTTACTCAGTTCTGCGATACTGCCCACGCGGGTGGCCAGCAAGGACTGCTCGATGGTCCTCAACTCCGACTGGCTGAACATGGGCAGGTCCCCCGGCTTGTTTGACCGCTGCGGGTCCCTGTGAAGGTTCAGGCTGTCTGGCAGGCACAGCACTCCTGCAGCGGGCAGGGAGAGACGATGAAAGAAAACAGATTGTTATTTTTCAGGTAACCATCAGAGAGGCGCAAAACGTTGCACCACCTCAAACCACGCCAGGGTTGGGACCGCAAAGCCAACATGGCGACCAGGGCTCTGAACTCGTTTTAGAAGTGAGGGCTATTTTAGAAGGTCTCCTCAAGATCCTGACCTGCTGATTTTAACAAACATGTGGGCATTCATCTGCATGCACACATTGCCAAAGGACACAAACTAGAATCCTCTCCTCCAGCCTGGCTTCCATCCAGTCAGAAATGCCTCTGGAACCAGTGGTCACTGTCCCATTCTCCCTCCCAGAGGCAGCTGCCTCCCCTGAGCGTCCCTGAGCTGAAGAAAAGTCTCTGCTGGCCGTCGCTTCTGAGGGCTTGCTTTATTTGCCCAAGAAACTTAACTCTGGGTGCCTGGGCTGTTATTTGCTAGACAAAACTCGGCTTTCTCTGTGGTAGAAGAGTCCCTGTGGACTTTTGTAACTTTATGGTGAAAACCTATGGGAAACCTCTAGCATCTAATGATTTCTTCCCCTCCTTGCCATCCCGTGAACATTTAGCAAGAGCCTAAGAACGTACTTGGGGAGGGTTATTTAGAAATATTCACTCTTCCCATCACCACCCAAACCTCCCTAGGCAGAGCCTGCTTTCTTGCTCCTTGACTTTGGGCTTGACTGATTGACTTAGTTTGGCCTAAAGCATATTAATGCACTTGATAAAACTAAAGGCCTGAAAAGCATTTTTACAGATGAACTTGCTCTTTCATAATTCTGCCCTCATCACAAGAAGAACATTCCTGGCTGGCCTGCTCACCCAAGGACGGTGAGGAGACCCACGGAGCAGCTCCAGTACCAACCTGTAGCTTAGAGCTACACCACAATGGGGGCCTGAGGGGCTCAGTGGGTTAAGCCTCTGCCCTCAGCTCAGGTCATGATCTCAGGGTCCTAAGATCGAGCCCTGCATCGGACTCTCTGCTCAGCGGAGAGCCTGCTTCCCCCTCTCCCTCTGCCTGCCTCTCTGCCTACTCGTGATCTCACTCTCTCTGCCAAATAAATAAATAAAATCTTAAAAAAAAAAAAAGAGCTACTCCACAAAAACAAACACCAATTTGGTCTGCCTTTGAGGTAGCGGAGGTTAGCTGGTAGTCAGCACTGTTAAGGTGATGACTAACAGATACACAGAGATCACTAAGGACCAGTGAACAAGGCAGGTGGGCAGTGTCCCGTGCCAGGAGCTGAGGATACAGTGATGGATAGAACACCCCCTCTGGGGCACCTGAGTGGCTCAGGCAGTGGAGCGTCTGGCTCTTGGTATTGGCTCAGGTTGTGATCGCAGGGTCATGGGATCGAGCCAACTGGCAGGGTGAGTGGAGACAGACAGATTGCAGATGTCAGCAGTTCAAGCCCACTGCTCACCCTGCTTGAACCACAAAAGTTCAACAAACAAAAAGATCCTGCTTTGAAGATGGGCAGCCATGAGGTAGCCCCAGTCACACACAGCTCTTCTGGCCCCTGCTGCCCAATTAGTGACTCCGGCCACACTGAGCCAGTCACTTGCTCCTGGATGTTTCCCATTCACACAGAACAAGAATGACACAGTGGACAAAGCAACTCTGGTAGATGATTGTGGATGAACACCGAATACATAGACAAACAATGCAAACGAATGACCATTAGAGTCTCATGTTCCTATAATCAGGAAACTGGCCAAATAAGCATCTTTCTAAAATTGTTCTCTACTATCTTTCAAACACTTTGTGAGTCAGAATAAAAATGTATTTTATATCATAGCCCAGTGTACACACACACACATACACCACCACCACTGCACACTTTTCATGTTTTCCATGAAAAAAAATTTCCCATAAAATAATCCTGATCCTTAAAGTGTATGATGCACTCTCATTCTTTTTCCTTTTTGCTTCTCTTCTGTCTCATTAATACAAATGCTGGTGTGCAGCACCCTAAGTGATTTCATGGCCCACTCATGGGTCATGACGAGCAGTTTGAAAAACAGTGTGGATGGCACAAGGACAGAACTTGCCATTCACACTACCTCGTGCTGTGCGAGGGTCCACTTCGTGGGGCACGGAGAGATGACTGAGAAGTGACCCCTGCATTACTGAGACTCTCAGCCTGGAAGGGAAGACCTTTACAGAGATACCCAGCATCCAAGGCGGGCTTCCTGCCTGCCTCCCTTGCCTCAATAGATGAGTCACCCTCCCTTTCACCCAAGGCGGGGCACCCTGAGTCATCCTTGCTTCCGCCTGCTTGCTCACCTGCTGAGACAGTTGGTCCGAGGCCAGGTCGAGAAGCCGTTGCCATGGCAACGAATGCTGGTCCAATCCCTCCCCAGATACCCCTATTGTCCCTGACTCTTATTCAGAAATTTACTACCCGTGGAGGGCTCACTGCAGATGGCACCAGACGATCATGACCCAGTGTGGTAAGGTTATGAGGTTCCTCTGCTGGGAGAAGGGGTGGCGGTCACAGCAAAGGGGACCCACGAGTGAGCCCTAAATGTGCGGGAAGACAAAAGTTTTCTAATTCATCATACAAATGACCCTTACATGTACGCACAGGCTTGCTCTCTTGGTATTTGCATTACATACAGCAAGTTCTAATCTCAAGCAGACATCTGAAACATTGCTTCACACATCAGTTGAGGTAGAAGCACGTGGGCTGGTCTGGATCCCAGAGCTTCAGTCCTAGATCTGCCCACCCATGTATCACCTGAGGCAGGTCGCGGGGCCTCTCTGAACCTCAGTTTCCTTTTCCATGACATGAAGGTCATAATAATGGCCTTGTCTCCCTCAAGGGCTTGCTGGGCGTGAGCAATGAAATGGAATCATGTGTACTGAAGTATTTTGCATGTGCTAGGCAAATAATAGGGGCTCAACATATGTTAACAGAGATGAAAATCAGTTAATGTATATAAACCCAGCTTTGGACTACTTTATGCTTTATCATAAGAATAAATAATTTCCCTTGGAACTTTTCCTCCTTTTAGAAGGTTATGGAATTTAAATGAAAGTGTAATTATTCAAAGAAGCTTTGAAAGCTAAATTACTAAGATTTGGAAAATCTATAATTGGTTTATTATGCAAAGATTACATATCTGGGTTTTCTTTCTTTTTTTTATTTTTGAGGACTCTGTATGCGATATACACATAAACTGGAGTTTTTTATTTTTTGTGTAAAAATCAACTAGGTCAGTAAGAAGGTCTCAGCATCATCTTTTAGTGTCAGACGCAGGCCTGAGCTTTGGACTACTCATCAATTTCCATTACTAGAGCCAAGGACAGCCACAGCCTAGCGATTAAGACTCAAGTTCAAAGACAGGGAGAACCAAGGTTCACATATGACTTCTTTGGACCTAGAGGGAATAATCTCCCTGGGGAGCAGGTGACCATAAGCCACCATCAACCACGAGTGTGAAGGGTCATGGTCTCCCTGAAATTCTCTTACTTTGGAGTGGCTTGAGCATTGGTCTAAGGGGGAAGTTAATTCGCATTCTCAAAGGGGTCTCTGGGTCCTAAAAGATGATGAACTGATGCCTTTAGGGGTCCATACTCCCAGGCCTCTCTGCTCTGGGGCTGATCGTAGGTGGGGCGGCATGGGCTGGGCAGAACCATGGGCTCCAACCCCCCAGCAGCCCCCATGCGACCTGGACAAAGAACTTTCCAGATCCCCAGCTTCCAGGTCTGCAAAGAGGGGTTAAAATATCTCCTTCATCAGTTTATTGTGGTGATTACGCAAGATAATACGGATACTTAAAGCCTCTGACCTATAGTAAGTGCCTGCTAACTACCCTGTTGCCACAAATGTGCAGTTTTGTTTATTTAATGTCTGGATTCAAACAGTCTTGGGGATCATCTTTCCGAAATCTTGTGGGACTGGAGACAGACAACCTTTTGGTTAGGTTGCTTAGAATATAAAATATGAGAACTGCTCCTCTGGGCCAACCACATGGGCATTCTGTCTCTGGCGGGGATGATCTGGGCTGCCCTTCTGCCCTCCTCTATGCCTCCCTCCTGCATGCACTGGACGGCCCCTTGGCAAATAGAATGCCCAGCCACCCCCTCTCTCCTCTGAGCTTTCTCTGTGTCTCCATTCTATTATTGGACCTGGATGCTATTGACCCACCAAGAGAAACCCCAATAAGACAGCCACCAGCCTTCAGCCGTTCTCCCCTCACTGATGATGGTGATGACAGCGATGGAGGAGAACAAGGGGACGATGCTTGTCTTCATGTCTTGGCACCCAGGACACGGGCTTGGGTTTCTGCCTTGCCTGTCTGGCTGCAAGAGGAGAGAAGAAATTCTCCAAGCCTTGCCTGCCAAGCTAGGCCTTGTTTGCTCCTCAGTTATCCCCAGAATTTAAAGTAGAGATTGCTGGCACCAGTACCAGCTTTAAGAGACGGGAAGGAAGCAGCTGGCGTTCAGCAGATCTACCCTTGAATGCACACCAGCGAGATCTGGCTGGGTTCAGATTTCGGTGCTGCTGTACCCCAGCTGTGTGGCACAGGGCTTGTGACTTGGCTCTTCTGAGCCCCTGTTTCTCCCTCTGTAAGATGTCTGACACTATCTACCTCCTAGTGTCTTGGGGAAGCCATAATGGGATAATATATATGGACAGCTTGGCACAGAAAAGGGGGTCGATAAATGTTTGCTAATAATCCGAGTGAAGTTCTTTGAAGCTAAAGATTTAGGAATTCAATAATATGATGCCAGAGGCTTTCATTTATGGTTAAAAGTCTTAAGGAGCAAGATAGGAAGTTAACAGATTTTTTAAAATATTCGTACAACTGGCTTGGAAACCCCTTCTTGCTTGAGATACTTGGCAGTGGGAAACAAATTCGTCTGTGAGAGGCATACCATACTCCAATTAGGATAAACCCAGACCATGGTTCATTTTTCTTTCATCACGAGTTATATTCAAAGGGAAAGTTCTTAGGACTTCTGAAGCCAAACCATCCAAGGAAATAAGAGGTAGAAAACACAAAGATGGAGAATTTTCAGAAATGGGTTCAATGACAGGCCCATCCGTGGAGCCTGGGATACACACAAGGAATGAGCATGTTGACCTTGAAAGACCTTGAAAGAACACGAAGATGCTTCGGGATCAATCGCAAACACTGAGATCCACAAAGACATCAGGACACATTTGTGCCCTTGAAAGCTCCTTCCTGGTTGGCAGGGGAGACAGACGCACCACCAACTGAAACACTACAGGAGACACATGAGGGCATGTGGTTCCATTAGGGAGCACAGGGGGGTGAGCCCAAGTTGGCCTGGGGGCTTCAGGGAAGCTTCCCAGGGGAGCTTAACACTGGGGCTGGACCCCAGGGAAGCAGACATCTTATAGCAGAGTTGAGGGTGTGGAATCTGGAGCCCAAATTAATGTCCGGGTTGAATCACTGCTTCACAGCCATGTCCCCAGGTATGCTGTTTAGCATCCCTGTGCCTCAGTTTCCTTGTGAATAGCACAGGAATGGTATAGTGCAATCCTCACAGGGCTGCTGGATGATCAAATAAGTAAACACATGTGAATCTTGGCCCCTAGAAATAGCTCAATAAATAGCTCACTCTAATAGCTTATTATTATTATTATTATTATTATTATTATTATTAGGACATTCCAAGGAAGAACAAAGGCCCAGAGGCACTGCATCTAAGAGTGGTTGGAGCTCTGCATCAAAGAGGGAGCAAGATGCGAACAGAGGATGTCGCAGGAGGGAGGAGCAGCAGGACTGGGAGGCAGGGTCCATAGACGGCACTGGGCCAAAAAGGGTCTGGACATAAAAACTAAACCCTTACCTTCCAGCCACTGTGCTTCTCTCTCTTCTCTTTCACAGCCAAAATTCTAGAAAGAGTGGTCTGCACTGACCATCTGCATTTCTTCCTGACCCTCACTATTTCTATAACTTGTTATCTCCATTTTTTTTTGCAGAGTACCCAGCAAGTTCAAGTTCATCCTTCAAGACCCAATGCAAAGGTCACTTTTGAGATCCTAAGACTCGAAAAGGCTGCAGCTCCTGTTCTTAGGAAGCTCCCCGTCCAGAGAGGGAGACCCTGAGACAATAAGGAGACGGGAGCTTGCTGGATCAGCTGTGCCTACTGCATGCTGAGCTAGAGACAGGCAGGGACAGGGTAGGCTCACAAAAGAGGAGGTGACCGAAGGGGACACAGTAGGCTGCCCTCCCCATACGAGCCAGGTGCAGCCAGCTTTCCCTAGCAGCCAGCTCAGGAATAAGGGAGCTAATGAGAATCTCAGTTTGGGCATGTGAGCCTTGACAGCAGGGCACAGAGGCACCCATGCTGTTATTAAGGACGTACGTGCTATGGGGCACCAAGATGGGGCAGCTCTAACACTAACACTAATAGCATAGATGGAAAAATCCACTGTTGCAGGACTGTGAAGAAACAAAAGCAAAACACTCTGTCGAGTCCACTCATTCAGTGAGTATTAGTTGAGTACCCCCCAGGTGCTAGGTACGTTTCTAGGTACTGTGGATCCTGTAGCCAAATGCTGGAAGTCCTTGCCATCTTGGTACGTTTGTTTCAAACACATAAGTGGAATATGTAGCTGGTTGGGTGGCAAGGGCAGTGGAGAAGGGCAGAGCAGGAAAGGAGAGTAGGGGAAGCTGGGTCTGGGGGCAAGTCACACGGAGAAGGGGGCATGCTAAGGGATGTCAAGGAAGTGAGCATGCAAGCCCAGCCGGTGTTTCAGGGGAACAGCAGGCCAGCAGTAGGGATCGTAAGGGGAAAGGTCCCAAGAGGGGTGGGCCTGTTTTGTTGGAAGAAGGAACAGAGGCAGTGAGGAAGGAGTAGACAACCAGGCAGGAGAAGGGGTGAGGGCAGTTTGGGTGGAGCTCCATGGGCGGATCTAGACTTTGGTCTTTACTTGGAGTGAGATGGGAGCCACTGAACAGTTCTGAGCAGAGAAGGGGTGTGCCCTGAGCTTTCTGGAGGGTCACTCCAGCTGGTGGGTCAGAACAGGCTGCAGGGAATGGTCAGGGCAGAACCGTGGGAGTGGTAGGCAAGTCAGTCTCCATACAATGTGAAGGTAAAGCCAACAGAGTCGCTAATTGGGCGTAGGGTGTAAGAACAGGAGAGGTGCTGAGGGCAGCTTCAGGGTTTCTGGTCTATACGATCAAGGGTGGATTTGCCATTTACCCAAACGGGGAACACTGTAGGAGGTGCAGGTCTGTGGAAAAGATCAAGAGTTCAGTTTTGGTCTTATTCAACTTGAGACAGTTGTTGGGACACCCCAGTGGAGATGCTGGGCAGGCTTTCTTGTAGTATCTCTTCACCTCCCATGACACAAAGCCTCATCATGTCAGCCCCATGGTGGCTTGTGCTTACCCCCCCTCTTCCGTGTCACTAGAGAGCACTATTAAATATCCTTACAAGACTGTTGGATGCCTCCTTTGCCCTCCCTCCTCTCCCAGGGTTCTCCCTTGATTGCAGTATTCTTGCAACTTGCCCCATAGAGTTCTGAGCTCCATCCATCACATAGGGGTTAGGAGGAGAAAGAGACTCATCTTCCCAGGGTCCTTATCTCTGCAGTGACAAGTGCCTAGGTCCCTGCAGGGCTTGTGAGTATCTGCTTTGGTCCCTGACTCCTCTTAAGGGGCATTTTGGACCTCCAGCTAGGTCTTGAATACCTGTGGAAATGTCAGAGGTTGGTCAGATTTTGGAGATCATCTTGCCCCCAGAGCAACTGGACTTCTTGGGAGTTTCTCTGAAAAACATCTCCCTTGCTCACGATACAGCAGTGACACTTGTGGGCATAGTGTCACGTGGTGGTGATAAAACTCAGCTCTGGTGTAACTGACAGGGAAGATGTGTGTTCTAATGTTTTCAGTTAAAAACTGGTCTCTAACATCTCATTTAACCCAGGGCAACAGGCCAGAGTCAAACAACAAGGCAGTGTTTTGGACAATGGAGACTCTCCTGTCTTACAACAAGGCAGACATGAATCTTCCTCTTGAATACTTATAATGCAAATTCATCCATCAATCTATCCATTCAACTATCCATTCATCCACCCACTCAAACTTCTGTTTACATAATGGATCATCATTTAATTAATTAAAGGGTAATTAAGCTTTTTTTTAGTATCTACTGTGTGCTGCACATTGTGCTGAGCAATGGAGATACAGCAGGAAACAAAACGTGGAGCTTAATTTCTATTCATCTATCTATTCATCCATCCATCTACCCTTCCTTCCATCCACCCATGCATCCATGCATCCATCCATCCATCCATTCACCCACCAACCTTTCCATCCATCCACCCACCCACCCACCTTTCCATCCATCCATCCATCCATCCATCCATCCATCCATCCATTCATCCATCCATCTATCCATCCACCCACCCCATATAATCTTCCAGATTGGGATCATAATGAAAAGTAAGACACAGATCTTGTCCTTAAGAAATTCATAATCTAATGAGGTAAGTCCACCTGCTCATGAGCGTCACAGGTCCTATAAGAGAAGCCCATACATGCTACACTGATGACACAAATAGAAATTAGATATTCTACCCAGATGGTGTGTCAGGAAAGGTTTCATTGACGAGCTGACCCAGGATCAGTAATGAAAGATGAGCTGATGGTCACTAGGTGAACTGGACTGAGGGTGAAGGAGAGAAGGGCAAACCAGAGAAAGCAGCAAAGGCATAGGGGTAGGAAAACTCCTGGTACATTGTAGGGACTCTAATAAACCGGGGCACTGAACTGAAAAGAATCACAGTGAGGGTGTGATGAGGGAGGTGGGTGGAGACTGGATCATGGACAGGCTTGAGTACTTTGCTCAGGGGGTTGTACATCATGAGGAGAGGAGCAGTTGAGTCCCCTGTCCCTCTACCCCTCTTCACCGCCCACTCCCATTTTTGACATTCATTTAAAAAATGTGAGCTACCTTCAAATCATTAATTGTAAAACCATACATGCCCATTTCAAAAACTTCAACAGTAAGAAGGGGATAGAGTGGTAACCTGAAAGCAACCTCCTTTCCTCTCCTCCAACTAGTCCTACTCTCCCGTCATCACCCCTCTTCTCTGTTGGTTGGATGAGGTTCCAGAATTTTCTACCCATTCTCATTTACTGACTTATTCATTCACTCAACAAATATTTACTGGGTCCAAAAAATGTGCAATTTGCAGACAATACGAAGGTGGTATGAGCAAATCAACACACAAGTCCTACCCTTATGGAGCTCAGAGTCTGGCTGGGGCAACAAACTTCTATCAAATAATCGCACAAATAAATGTACAAGTGCAATATGTGAAGTGCCACGAAGAAAAAGCACATGTGTGTACACCATACCCTGATATGCCAGCTGACAAATGGTATCTAATTTAATTTGATTTCAAGTAATCACGAGCAAGATAGTTTATCACAGTCACTAGCATCTGTTTCCCTTTGTTTGGGAAGTGCTTTTGCATACCTTTGCCTGGTTTTTGGTAGAAATATCAAATTCACACTGATTTGTACAAGTTCTTTCTACATTAAGGAAATTAGCCCCTTGCCTGACAGGTGTCATGCACATATGTTTTCTTAGTTTGTCACCTGCCATTGAATATGTTTACAGGATTTTTCCAAGTAGAATTGTTTTCCTTCAACACAGGCAAACATATCATTTTTCTCTCTTTGAATTCCAGGTTTGGGGTGATAGGTTTTAAATTTAGGTACAGGTGGTCCTGATTCATTTCTATTTCTTTCTTCTTTCTCACCAACACCCCTTCTAATAGACTTTATTTTTCAGAGCAGCTTTAAGTTCACAGCAAGACTGAGCATACGATACAGAGATTTCCCCCATCACCTATGTCCACTCATGCAGAGCCTCCCCCATTATCGACATCTTTTACCAGAGTAGTACATTTGCTATAATCAATGAACCTACACTGACCCATCATTATCATTCAAAGCCCACAGCGTACATTAAAGTTCACTCTCAGTGTTACACATTCTATTAGTTTGGACAAATGCATAATGGCATGTATCCACCATTATGATGTCATATAATTTCACTGCCATAAAATTCCTCTGTGCTCCACCTATTCATCCCTCCCTCCTCCAAATCCTTGACCATCACTGATCTTTTAACTGACTCTACAGTTTTGCCTTTTCCAGAATAATATAATATTTAGCTTCTTCAGACTGGTTTCTTTCACTTAGTTCATCCATGTCTTTTCATGGCTTGATATTCATTTATTTTTAGTGCTGAATAATACCCCACTGTCCAGATATACTAGTTTATGTATCCATTCACCTACTGGAAAAAAATCTTAGCTGCTTCCAGGTTTTGGCAATTATGAATAAAGATGCGGGTTTGATGTGGACACACATTTTCAATTCCTTTGGGTAAATACTAAAGAGATCAATTCCATATTAACCCTACATCTTGGAACCCTGTCATTATTGCTTAATACTTCTAAGAGTTTTTGGTCAGTTCTTTTGGATTTCTACATAGATGATCATGCCATCTATGAACAAAGAGTTGTATCTCTTTCTTCCCAATCTGTATGTCTTTTATTTCCTTCTCTTGTCTTATTGAATTACCTAGGACTTCCAGTACAATGCTGAAAAATCAACGATGACAGGGCACATCTTTGCCTTCTTCCTGATCTTAATAGGGCAGATTCAAGCCTTTCACCATTGAGTGTGATGTAGCTGTAGAGTTTTTGTAGATATTCTTTATCAAGTTGAGCAAATTCCCCTCTTTCCTAGTTTACTGAGAGGTTTTATTATGAATAAGTGCTGGGTTTTGTCAAATGATTTTCTGTATCTATTGATATGGTTATGTGATTTTTCTTCTCTAGCCTGTTGATGTGATGGATTACATTAATTGATTTTTGAATATTGTACCAACCTTGCATACCTGGGATAAATTCCACCTGGTCATGCTGTATAATTCTTTTTAATACATTATTAGATTTGATTTGCTAATACTTTGTTGAGGATTTTTTTAAAATTTATGTTCATGATAGATACTATAGTTTTCTATAGTCTATAGTTTTCTTGTAATACCTATGTTTGATTTTGGTATTAAGGTAATGCTAGACTTGCAGAATGAGTTAGAAAGTATTCCCTCTGCTTCTATTTTCTGAGAAAGACTGTAGAGAATTGGTATGATTTCTTCCTTAAATGTTTGGTACAATTCATCAGTGAACACAACTGGCCTGGTGCTTTCTGTTTTGGAAGGCTATTGTTGATTCAATTTCTTTAATAGATATCGACATATTCAGATTATTTATTTCTTCTTGTGTGAATTTTGGTAGGCTGAGTCTTTCAAGGTATTGATCCATTTCACCTAGGTTATCAAATTAGTGGGCATGGAGTTACTCATACGTCCATGGAATCGGTAGTGATGTCTCCTCTTTCATTGCTAGTATTAGTAATTTCTTTTTTTTCTTAGTTAACCATTAATCTGGCTGGAGGCTTATCAATTTTATTGATCTTTTCAAAGAACCAGTGTTTGGTTTCACTGATTTTCTCTACTGATTTCCTGTTTTTAATTTCATTTATGTCGGGTCTGATTCTTACTGTATCTTTTCTTTTGCTTACTTTGGATTAATTTGCTCTTTTTTTTCTAGTTTCCTAACACAAGACTTAGATTATTGATCTTACATCCTTCTTCTTTTCTAACACATGCATTCTCTATAATAAATTTCCCTTTAAGCACTGATTTGTCTGCATCCCACAAATTTTGATAAGTTATGCTTTCATTTTCATGTAGTTAAAAATATTTTCTAAATTTCTTTTGAGATTTCTTCTTTGACCCACATGTTATTTAGAAGTATGTTATTGAATCCTCAAGTATTTGGGACTTTCCAGTTTTCTATTACTGATTTCTAGTTAATTCCATTGTAGTCTGAGAACAGACATTGTATGATTTTTATTCTTTTAAATTGGTTAAGGTGTGTTTCATGGCCCAGAATGTATTCCCACTTGGCAAATGTTGCATGTGAGCTTGAGAAGAATGTGTACCCTATTGTTATTGGATGAAGTAGTTCAGAGATGTCCATTTTTGTCCAGTTAATTGATGATGCTGTTAAGTTCAACTGTGTCCTTACTGCTGGATCTATTCACTACTGATAGAGGGGTGTGCAACTCTCCATCTATAATAGGGGATTCATCTATTTCTCCTTGCAGTTCCATTTTTGCCTTCTGTTTTTGAAAGGCATGGTGAGGCTATTTTAACTGTTTCCCATTTTAACTCTGTGTCTTAAGTATCTAAGTATGGAAGTAGTGAAGATGGTCACACTAAAAAGGGAAGGAAGGAGATGATGAACAGTAGGGGGGTATGGAGGTATATGTCAGATTATGAAAACTCTGGATTCATTATTTGAATATACAGTATGTGCCCTGAAAAAAATCTAGCTATATTCCCTATGGCCAACTCCCTGATTCTACTGTGTCTCACTGAGACTAGCTAGATAAACATATGTTGAACTAATGAATGAATCCTGGGTAGTTCTTGATGGGAAAGAAACATTAAATTAAAAAAAAAAGATAAATTTTAAAGAAAGGTGTTAATGATACATTAGCACCCTACTGAGGATTCCTCCCTGTTAGAGAAGTAAAAGGGGGCTGGAAAAATGAATTTCACACCAGCTGTCAGAGCATCTTGTGCCAAGGACAAATATTCACAGATTTGTTATCCCCGGGATGTCTAGAAAGCAATTCCAGGTATCTGTGAGTGTACCTTCTACGGTGGAAGCCCATGTACTTGGCAGGCTTTCAACTAGAAATCTCTTTCCAAGGGAGCTTCTGCAAAGTAAGAGCGTGAGGATCATTTATATTCATAACGAAGGCCCCCAAGGCCTGTAGGATCCTGAATCACCCAAAAAAGATTAAATCATGTTCAACCAAGCTTTAGTGTTAAGTATATCTAATTGTATCCTAAGTCTTCCAAGACTGATTATCTTTAATTAAACAGCCTGGTGACTACAGACATATCACTTATTTGATATGATATAGTGAGGAACTATTCAGTAGGATGTTTAATAAGTTGAAATACCCTATGGCTGACCACATGGAATGAGAGGGGTGTGTGTGTGTGTGTGTGTGTGTGTGTGTGTGTGTGTGTGTGTGTTTACAGGCACAGAGGATATTAGGCCAACATTTCGGGATCTGGCTAACTGCTGTTGTTAACATAGTGTAGCTGTTAATGGCACATAAAAGCATAAATCTGCCATCTGCAGCCGTGCATGTGTACGCGGATATAAATAACTAATAGGGCTTTCACAATCCATCCAAAATACAAAGATTACTAAATTGGCTTTTAAAAACATTAGAATCCCATTAGGCCAAATTCAGCAGCTGATTACTGAGCAAAATAAACCACCAAAGGACTCTAAATTCTCCTTTGTTGCCTGTTAAAAGGTACTGCACTTTCAAGGAGGCCATGGCCCCTGGGGAAGGGAGCACACAGTTCTTGCTGGCCAAGAGCGGCCCCATGCAGCTATATATCTGGATGAAGATGCTTCTGGAAAGATGCCTCCCCCTAGCACCTGGTCTGGGAGGTCTATCAAGGAAGAATATATGAAGCAGCCCAGATTTAACTCAGGTAGTCCGAATTAACTTCTCACCTCTATTTATTACGGCCCCTCCCACTCAATAAGTCTTTTTGCACATTTTCTTCTCTCCCTACCCCCAACTTCTACCATATTCACCACATCTTTTTCTTTTCATATCCTGATGCTCTGATGTCTGGGGTCTCCCTAATCCTAGAGGGTCTGCCCCTCCCTGGGTTAGCCAGTTCCTGAGGGCAAACATTTGCCAGTGAGGGTGCTTTTCACACGGGAACCCACCAATCCGAGCCCACACTCCTTATCAATCAGGCTCTCAAGCTCCAAGTCGCTATCTCCCTCCCCTAATCACCCCCCGGCCAGGTACCAAACAACCAGGGACAGTCCCCTATGTCCCAGAGCCCATGGAAATGATTCAAACCAGTCAATTCTAAATCTGCTTACCCTGCCTCACCAGCTCCTTCCAGTGCAAACCAGAAGAAAGACTCGTTTGCCTACACGTCCCCTTTCCCACTGCCTCCTGACCTGTCCTGGTGCTTTCTCGTGGGCATGTGATGCCCCTTCTCTTGGGAGCCGAGAGTCACAAACTATCTTTTCAAACTCCTCTCCTGATCTGGGGACCTTACTGTACCTCAGATTTCCTATCAATATACAATATTTTTAAATATCCCACCCCACTGAATTTTAATACTGTAGATACACTGTATGTTTATATTGCGGCCCTTTGGGGCATCACAAACCACAGTAATGCCTAAGTATTCTTTGTCTTAGAGCAAAGTCTTCAAGCTCATAACCACTTTCTCCACTGGAACAACTTTCGGTGGCTCCCCGCTGCCTGGAGGGTAAAATGGAAACTTCTTAGCAGGGCATTTAAACACCTCTGTGATCTTTACCCTACGTAGCTGTCCACCCAAATGTCGTAGGGCTTCTAACGTGACAGAGGGACTCACTTCCCTTGCTGTGGCTCCCCATCTCCATGCCTCTGCTCACAAGGTTCCAACCCACTAGAAAGCCTTTCCCTTGGCTTTTTACAGAGAGCGATCTGACCTCAAGGCACAGTTCAAATACCATCTCCTTCAGCAAGCTGCCCCGGATTTCCCCCAATGGCTAGGATCCTTCTTCTTCCCACAGCAGGATGCCTGGTGGAACTTCCACACTGACTGAGTGTTGTGTCAAGATAATAATAATAATAATAATAATAATAATAATAATAATATTCCAGGCATTATTCTAACCGTTATACATGTATTAATTATTTTAATCCTTACAATACCCCTTTGCAATTGGCATTATTATCAAAGATTAGACTAAGGCATGTGTGCACATGCACACACACACACACACACACACACACTCTTTCACCCTCTGTGTGTATACACATATGCACACACATTTGTAGTTGTCCATCCATTCACTTAGTGTGTGTGTATGCGTGCATGTGCACGTGTGCACATGTGTGTAATCAAAATACCTTCTGGGGGCACCTGGGTGGCTCAGTTGGTTAAGCGTTGGACTCTTGATTTTGGCTCAGGTCACAATCCCATGGGTTCTGAGATCCAGCCCCACACTGGGCTCCATACTCACTGGGGAGTCTACTCGAGATTCTCTCTCTCCCTCTCCCTCTGCCCCTCCCCTTGCTAGCGCACAAGTGTGCTCTCTCTCTCTCTAAATCTTTTTTAAAAATGCCTTCTAGATGTGGTCCATATGTACAATAGAATATTACTCAACCATCAGAAAGGATGAATACCCAACTTTTGTATCAACATGGACAGGTCTGGAGGAGATTATGCTGAGTGAAATAAGTCAAGCAGAGAAAGTCAATTATCATATGGTTTCACTTACTTGTGGAACATAAGGAATAGCATGGAGGATTCTAGGGGAAGGGAAGGAAAAGTGAATTGGGGTAAATCAGAAGGGAGATGAAACATGACAGACTGTGGACTCTGAGAAATAAACTGAGGGTTATGGAGGGGAGGGAAGGGGGGATGGGTGAGCCTGGTGGTGGGTATTAAGGAGGGCACGTATTGCATGGAGCACTGAGGGTGGTGCATAACAATGAATCTTAGAACACTGAAAAAATAAAAACAAATGAAGTGTAAAAAAAAATGCCTTCTAGGACAAAGATTTGTGCCACCTAGAAAAAGGACACACTTTCTGCCTAGGAGGAGTTTCTTGACAGATATGAATACCCATTTTGGAAAATTTGTGTTTTGTTGTTTAGAACAGTGAGTCATGAAATCATGGGCCTTGAAAGGAGGGCTCAGGGAGGGCTGGCTGAGATACCACTGGGTCCAGCCCCAGCCCCGAGTCAGCACAAATACTTTCCGAGTGTCTGTTACAGGCCAGACCCTTGGCGGGAGAGATGGTAAAGCCATGGTGGCTCATTCTGAGAGCTTACTCTTCGTTTTGGAGATGAGAAAACCAAGGTTTAACCAGAGAGGTTAAGTACCTTTCCTGAGGCCACACTAACTTGGTTTAATCCCATTTCTGGGTAATAGGAAGCCACTTCAAGTTCCAGCCATGAATCACCAATTTTGAAAGAATCGGAATGCCATCCTATATTCTTAACATCGTGTGGTAGGCAAGATAATGGTCCCCCAAGATGCTCACATCCTGATCCCTTGAACCTGTGAAGATGTTAAGTTTCATGGAGGTGGGTGGGTGAGGCACTAAAGATTTGAAGAATTGAAGTTGATAGCAGATGGAATTGAAGTTGATAATTAGCTGACTTTAAGATAAAGAGATTGTCCTGGATTATCCAGATGGGCCCAGTGTACTCATGAGGGTCCTTCAAATGGAAAAGAGGCAGGCAGAAGAGTCTGCGTGGGAGTGATGCAGTGTGAAACAGACCCAACTGGCCACAGCTGCTCTTGAAGATGAAAGGGGCCACCAGCCAAGGAATGTGGGCAGCCTCTAGATGCTGGAAAAAACAAGAAAAGGGATTTTCCCCTGTAGCTTCCAGAAGGGAACACAGCCCAGCTGACACCTTAATTTTAGCTCAGTGAGACTTGGTTTAGACTCTTATCTCCAGAACTGTAAGAGAGTCAGTTATGTTGTTTTAGGCCACTAAGCTTGTGGTGATGTGTTACAGCATACACAGGAGACTAATGCTCCCTACAGTTAGGCTGAACCTTACCAACCTCCTTAGGGGGCCTGATGGAGTTGTTCTGAAGTGAACGTCACTTGTCTTTCTAGAAGCCCAGACATCTAATCTCCTGTTAAATCTTAGGAGCTGTATTCAGTCAGAACACCTCCATTAGCCTTTGACTTTTTCCCCTGTAGGTAAATTCCAGAGTTTAATGTAGAAATAGAGATGACCAAAGAATGTCATTTTTCATAACTTTCTTTCTCAGTTCTTCCAGACACTTCTCTCTTGGCCTTTAGATCGCTGTCTCTGTCATTTTATTTTTAGAAACAGTCTTGGTGTTCATTCCTTTCAAGGGGCCCATGTTGCTCTCCACAGCCCTTGGCCTCCATTCATTTCTCAATCTCTGTGTCTGAGACTGTCTTCTGCTTTGGGATGTGCTTCAGACTCCAAGTTCTCCTGATGTGGAGGGAAACAAGAGGGGCTTACACACCTGGGTGTCTCGGCCAGTTAACTGTCTGCCTTCAGCTCAGGTCATCACCTCAGGGCCCTGGGATTGAGCCCCCACATCGGGCTCTCTGCTCAGCGGGGAGTCTGCTTTTCCCTCTCCCTCCATGTTCTCCTTCTCCTTTCTCTCTCTCTCTATCAAATAATTTTTTTTTTTTTTTTGTAAAGAGGGGCTTACAGAGTAGGGCCAGGCTCTGTTTTCTGGCAGGAGGAGGGGGAATCACTCCTGCCCACTGAGGCCAGAGAGCTAAGGCAGGACTAAGCCACTTCCAAGAGAAGGAAGGATGCAGCCACTGTCTCAGGTGAGGGAGGTAGGCAACCAAGGGCTTCTCTGGGGACTCAGAGAATCAGATCAATTGTCTAACACAAAAAACTGTTCCTCCTGGGAACGTAAGTGATTGTGAGAAATGCCTCATCATTCTTTCGTCATTCAACAAAATGTTCACTGAAAGTTTTTTTAATGCCAGATTCTGTGCAGGGGAAATAGATGATGATGGTGATGATAGTGATGGTGGTGGTGCTGCTGCTGGGCGTGCTCGGCAGTCACGATGAAGGGGCTGCTGCTGGTGATGGTGGTACTGATGGTGCTACTGCTGGTGCTTGGGGGTCATGATGACAGTGCTGGTGGTGCTGATGTTGATGATGGTGCTGATGGTGGTGATGGTGGTGATGGTGGTGGTGCTGCTGCTGATGGTCTGGTGGTGCTTGATAGTCATGATAATGGTGATGATAGCCATGATGATGGTGCTGATGATGGTGATGGTGGTACTGATGGTGATGATGATGGTAATGGTCATGATGATGGTGCTGATGGTGGTGATGGTGGTGGTGGTGCTGCTGATGGTGCTGGCAGCACTTCATGGTCATCATGATGGTGCTGATGGTGCTGATGATGATGGTGATGGTGGTGCTGATGGTGGTGCTGTGGCTGATGGTCATGATGATGGTGATGATGGTGATGGTGGCGCTCTTGGTGCCGATGGTCATGATGACGATGCTGATGGTGGTGCTGATGGTGGTGCTGATGACGATGGTGATGATGCTTATGATGACAGTACTGCTGCCACTGCTGCTGCTGCTGATGATGGCAGAGAACACCCAGTAGCTACCAGGCACTGTCCTAAGTACTTGACATAACTTCACACATTTTGTGTCTTCGGGTGGCAGGTGTGAAATACTTGCTGAATGAATGAAGGGAAGAAGACTTGGTCCTACCACCCTAAGCTCACAATGAGAGGCAGGGACACGTGGAGCAGAATGAAGGGAAGACAGGAGAGGGGAAACAAATAGAAACAGTAACGAGACACAGTAAGATGGAGCAGTGGTCAGGCATACGGGCTCAAGAGCCAGACTGCCCAGGGCCTAAATCCAGGCTCTGCTACCTATGGATTCTGTTAACCCTCTGGGAAAATTAATAAGCCTTTCTGTGCCTGCTTCCTCATCTGTAAGGTGGGGGTGGTGGGAATGTCATGGGGTGTGGGATGCGTGTCCACACTGAACAGCATCTGGCACAGAGCAGAGGCTCCATAACCTGTGTTTCTTGTCACCTGCTCAGCAGAATTTGCCTAAGCGACTTGGAAGTAGACTTGGTTGCTTCAGGTTCCTATCTGGCTTCTCCCCAAGACCAGTCCTCAGCATCTACATGGGAGTCTCTCCCACTCCTATTCTTGCTACCATCCTGGACACCCAAATCCCCACTCCTGATCAAATTTGGTTCCCTGTTTTGCATCTTGGTCTCTCCCCCGCCAAAGAAGGACTTGGTGTGACATCTGAGTCGAGACTTTAGGAATGTGCAATTTTAAAAAGAGGAGGCATATCAAAAGAAACGAAATCTTGCCATTTGCAATGACGTGGATGGAACTAGAGGGTATTATGCTAAGAGAAATAAGTCAGTCAGAGAAAGACAGTTATCATATGATCTCTCTGATATGAGGAATTTGAAGGGTAGGGCGGGGGGTCGTGGGGGGTAGGTCGAGGGAAACGTATGAAACAAGATGGGATCGGGAAGGACACAAACCATAAGAGACTCTTAATCTCATGAAACAAACTGAGGGTTCCTGGGGGTGGGAGGGTAGGGACAGGGTGGATGGGTTATGGACATTGGGGAGGGTTTGTGCTATGGTGAGTGCTGTGAAAGGTGTAAGCCTGATGATTCACAGACCTGTACCCCTGGGGCAAATAAGAATAAAATAAGTAAAGAAAAAGAGGAGGCATTATTTAAAAAGGAGGAGGGGACTGGTCCAGGTAGAGGGAGAAAGTGGGGCAGAAGGGGTCCACTCCTGGTGGAAATTCTGGGCAGCGGTCTGTGCCCAAGGATAAGGCAGGACCCTGGGGGGCAGAAGGCAGAACTACATATGAAAAGCCTTGACCGCCACCGTAACATTTGAGAAGATCCATGGAAAACCATTAAAGTTTCCTAAGCTTTATAAACGTGTAGTTGTTGTGGACATCCTAGAGGGTAGTGTTGATCCTAGTGCCAGCATCAGTCAAGGCCCAGTGGAGGTTGCAGCCATAATGGAATTAAGAGCACAAGAATCATCACAGGAGCCCCAGAACTGTGTAGTCCTAGCGGGAGCACTGTGGGGACTGAGTCACCAGCACCATTGTTCTTAAAATGCACTGTCACTCGCACTTGCTATGTGCCATTCTAAATATATGGGGTTTTATCTTATGGGATCCACACAAGAACCAGAGGAGGTCCCTACTATTAGTATCCCCATTTTACAGATGAGCAAACAGAGTCAGGGAAGAGTGATGTGACCCAGGCAGAGCTGCGCTGGAAGCCAGACACCGAGGACTCGGGCACAGTGAGAGGCTGCCGTGGCCTGCCTGCTGGGAAGTGGGTACCTCATGAGGGAGCACCAGCTGAAGGTAGGCAGGGCTTCTCCGAAGCTCAGGGCGCGCTCACGGAGGGGAGGCCCTGAGAGGTGACTGTGGGGTCCTGGCCGAGCCGTGGGGGTGGTCACTGAGGGAGCCACAGGTCCCCGCCCCTCTGATGCCCACGTGGCCTCTGCCAGGGATGGGGCCCCGGGATGGCTGCACTCTGTTCTAGGCATATCCACGCCAAGGCCCATGATTAGTGCATGGGGGCACCAGACCCCTGCGGGCCTCTTGCCAGAATCCCCAGGGTTTGGGGGCAAGCTGCCCCACTCCTCCCCTCCCCACCCCGCCCCCCCGAGCCCCACTGCTGCCGGCCTCGAGTCTGGTGTACCTGCAGAGCCCAGAGCAGAGGGGAACCACAGCACGGCTGAGCCAGTCTGGGGGGGGGCCTGACTCCCCCCCACGAGGCTGGACACTGGCCAAGTGGTCCAGCAGGAGGCAATGACTAAGGCAAAATGTAATTACCCCAACTGCAATTTAGCTCTGCTGCCTGCAAACAGGTCACATCCCCCTTCCGCTCCCCCTTCCCAGTCACGGAGGGGGAGGCGGTGGCGCGGCTGAGGACAGCTGGAAGTACGCGCAAGCCTCAGGTCCCAAATGTTTCTGGGTGAGGACTGTGGGGCAGGCGGGGGTCCTGGCTGCCTCCTGCCTTCCCCTGGGTCGTGAGAAGTCACTGCCAGCCTGCTCCGGGTCTATCCGTTTCCCCGGCTCTGCTGGTGACAGCTCCCCTGTGTCCCCCACGATCCCTGGCAGGAGACGGAGCTTAAAAGGCCTGTTGTGCAGGCTCCTGGGGGACTGCGATGCCATCTCTCCGTGCCTTGAGTAAGAATGATCCGGGGCCCTGCTGGAGGAGAGGCTGACTCCCCTGACAGGGCCTGAGACGGGAGAGGGAGGTGCTGCCTGGGGGCAGCTGCTCAAGCCTGAGGGAGGCGGCCCAGGGAGCAGAGCAGAGGCCTGTGGGGATAACTCGGTTACTTCTAGCGTCCTGCGGGAGGGGGCCAGGCTTTGAAAGCCTGCAGGAGAAGGACATCAAAGAGAGGGAGCGGCAGGCCTCCTCAGGCCTCTGATGGACGCTCCAATCACCTCCTGGTCCCTGTGAGGTGGAGCCTTGGAGCTGGGGCCACCCTCTGATTTCTGGTCAGCTCCTTACGCCTGACTTTCCTGGACACTTCACCAGCGATTCAGCTCCACACCCGCTGGACTAGTCCTGCCTTTTGGGACCAGCCCCCGAGATCATGGAAAGGAGAGACCTGGCGGGACTCATTCGTAGGCCCAGGGTCCCCAGCTGCCAGGGTCCTGGGAACCTCACAGTGCTTCCTGGATCTCGTTTGCTTCCACCAAGACCCAGGATTCGATGCTCAAGAGGGTCCCACACAGTCTGTGCCTGGAGCCGAACACAGGTGGGCTCGTATCTCATTTGTCTTTCTTCCTTTCTTTCTTTTAAAGATGAATTTATTTATTTGGGGGGCAGAGGCAGAGAATCTCAAGCAGACTCCCCACTGAGTGCGGAGCCCAACATGGGGTTCCATCTCACGACCCCAAGATCATGACCTGAGCCAAAACCAAGAGGCAGATGCCTAACCAAGTAAGCCAGTCAGGTACCCCTGGCCTCCTTTCTTAATTACTGTGTGGCTTTGGGCAAGTCACTGGACCCCTCTGAGCCTCAATTCCTACGTCTAAGATGTGGATAATAACACCTCCCTTTGCAGTCTTGGTGTGAAGTCTAAGGAGGTAACATGTGGTTTCACGTTCCTAGGGCTATTGTTACAAAGTACTACAAACTTACCAGCTTCAACAACACGTTTATTGTCTCATCGTTCTAGAGGCTGAACATCTGGGATCAAAGTGTTGGCAGGGTTGGCTCCCTCTGAGAGCAGTGACAGAGAATCTGTCCCACGTTTCTCCCTGAGCCCCTGGTGATTTGCTGGTAATCCTTGGCATTCTTGGACCAGAGAAAGAATCACCCCAATCTTTGCTTTCACCTTCACATCTGCAGTCCCTGTGTGCATGGGCATCTGTGTCCAAAACTCCCCCTTATAAGGATATCCCCCTTTAGAAGGATACCAGTCACATTGGCTTAGCAGTCCACCCTATTCCAGTATAACCTCATCTGAGCTAACTACGTCTGCAATGAACCTATCTCCAAATAAGGCCCCCTTCTCAAGGACTGGGGGGTTAGGATTTTTGAAGGGACACAGTTCAAAACGTAACCCATACATAAAGATACCAAGCACGGAAAAAGTTCTCAAGAAATGCCAGACCCTTTACCTTCCCCATAAAAGAGGAGCTCGCCTCAGGGGCTGAGAGAAGTTTCCAGCATTCTAGGGATGGTTTGCCAAGGATGCAGGTTCTGCTTGGTGGAAAAATGCTGTCAGAGGGGTCTGTCTTACCCCAGAGATGTCTTATCCCAAAGAAGACGGCTCCACCTGCCCCAGACAGTGAAGGGACGGGGAGAGGCCAAGCCCACCTCAGGCTTTCTGCCCAGGCTTCCCAGCCGGGACCCTGAGTGGAGATGCCCAAAGAGCTCCCTCCTGCCCCTGGTTACTCCTCTGAGCTGCAGCCTGGAAGAGAATTCTTTCTCTCCCGCTCAGTCCTGGGGAAGCAGAGCTCATTTCTCTAGCCCTGGGGGTTTGCATACTTCCTGTTTGTCTAATATCATTTTGATCTTAACAGCAGCACCGTGAAAACAATACCGATGAAACACTGATGCTGGGTGGCATGACCAGCATGGAGTTCCAGATTCTCAGCTGACTCTGCACCAGCAGCCCGCCTGGGAGGGGTTATCTCCTGGGAAGGTGAGTGGCAGCCCAAGGGCACAGAGCTAATAAATAAGCAGAGAAGGCAGCACAAGGTTTTCCCTGCGGCTGTCCCCACACGGTGCTAGCTTGAACTGCGACAGTTTTTTTTTTTTTTTTTTTTTTTTTTGGTTGTGTGGAGTGGGGATGGTTCGCTTGGGCAGACCTCCCTGAGGGGAGAGGGGAGTGTATGGGGGAGGAGGAGGAAGAGAGGACAGTGAGAGGAGGGCCTGGGGCAGGGAACGTGGAAGTGGGAGGGGGGTAGGGCTTGGTCCACGTGGCTAAATCGTGGACGGTGACACCTGTGCCACTGCCCTTATGAGAGGTACCAGGCTCTGGTGGGCAAGAGACCAGCTCTGGAGCCTGGAAGAGCTGAGTGTACATCCTGCCCTTTTCTTTGCCTTATTGAAGGGCCCCTTGAGCAAAGCACTGTCGTCTCTGACGCTCAGTCTCCCCACCTGTGAGACGGAGAGGGCTAGCCATGCCGCCCAGAGTCGTGGCAAGACCCCTGGATCAGCAGCCTCACCCCCAGTTCTCAGATGAGAAAGTGGCGCAGGGTCAGTGTCAGGAGGTGGAGGTGAAGGGAAGCTTCCAAGAAAGGGGCAGGTGAGAGGAGATTCTTTCTACTCTCAAAATCTCGATTCTCTTCCAAGGGCTTTAGAAACAATCTTATAGTCTTCTCAGAGCCCTGCTCCTTTTATAATGTCCCCCCAACCCCTGGGCTCCTGGACCCCAACAGGCTAGCACCACGACTCGACTGTGTTACTGGATGAAATGTTATCACTGTGATCACTGCTCCATCCCACCCCTCGGGCAAGGACTGGGTTCCATTCGGGTTGCAGCTCTGGTTCTTAGCTCAAGGCCTGGGACAGAGGGAACGCCTTGCTGGTGTTTGTTGAATGAATAAATGAACGAATGAGTGAAAGAAGGAATGAATGCCTTTAAAAGGAAACGACCCGCTTCTGTTACCACGTTCTCCTCCTGTTTATTAAAGTTGTGGGCAGACCTGAAGAAGAGAGCATGAAGACCAGGAATGTGCACCTGCTCTCACCAACAGGACACCGGGATGCTGTGGCACACGGCTAAGGGGCCATTATTCATGTTATATTATGAATGAACGACTGAACTGTGGAGAGCTGGTCTTCTCCTTATGCTTGGCCTCGGAGCACCTGATCCCTTGGTCTCAGGAGCCTCCTACTCAGACATACAGGTACATTATGAGGTGTGGCCCCGGCAGGCTTTGGAGCCAGGCAGATGGGAGTTCTAATCCCAACTCTGCCTCTCACAAGCTGTGTGGTCTTGGCCAGTGATTTAGCCTCTTTGAGCCTCTTTCCTCATCTATAAAAGGGTCTATCAATAGCCAAGGATGGTTGTAAAGACCGAATTTAAGTGAGGTGGTTATTTAAAAGCTCCTAGCACAGTCCTGGAAATACTGTGTGTGTTTCTCCCCAGTAATTCACTGTAGGTCAAGAAAACAAACTGCTGTGCCCAGTCTCGCCTCAGTTTCTCCTTCTGTGAAGTGGGGCCAATAACATCTGCTCAGTCTTCTCACAGGACTCTTGTAAAGAGCTGAAGAAAAAAACAGTGTGGAGATTCCTCAAAAAATTAAAACTAGAGCTACCCTATGACCCTGAAATTGCACTATTAGGTATTTACCCCAAAGATGCAGATGTAGTGAAAAGAAGGGCCATATGCACCTCAATGTTCATAGCAGCAATGTCCACAATCGCCAAACCGTGGAAGGAGCCTAGATGCCCTTCAAAAGACAAATGGATAAAGAAGATGTGGTCCATATATACAATGGAATATTACACAGTCATCAGAAAGGATGAACACCCAACTTTTGTATCAACATGGAAGGGTCTGGAGGAGATTACGCTGAGTGAAATAAGTCAAGCAGAGAAAGTCAATTATCATATGGTTTCACTTACTTGTGGAGCATAAGGAATAAAATGGAGGACTCTAGGGGAAGGAAAGAAAAAGTGGATTGGGGTAAGTTGGAAGGGGAGACAAACGATGAGACTGTGGACTCTGAGAAATAAGCTGAGGGTTATGGAGGGGAAGGAGGAGGGAGGATGGGTGAGCCTGGTGGTGGGTATTAAGGAGGGCACGTATTACATGGAGCACTGGGTGTGGTGCATAAACAATGAATATTGGATCACTGAAAAAAGTTTTTTAAAAAACAGCTTAAAAAAATAAAGAAAAACAATTATGAATCACAGTAATAATTTAAATCATTTTATAACAAAAAATTAATATAGAACTATATGTAAACTTGTAATTTACATTCAATTATGACCCTTCAAAATCTATAATTTAAATTTAAACAAAGTTACCCAATGGTTAGTACCAAAATAAACATTAATTTAAAGTGATAAGAAAAAAAAAGAAAATGAAAGTGCTCTGTAAACGTCAATGGACGGAGGGAAAATGTGTGTATGTTGTAGTTAACTCCTACGGGCCTTTGTTCCAACTCGATTCCTACGGGCTTGAGAGCTTCCGGGGTTGGCTTCTCCCTGCTGAATATCCACATGCCTCTCACCTCAGCACCACCACTTCTGATCCTGTCGTCTCAGAAATCGGGGGCAGTCCTATGCCACCATTTGTGCCAATTTCCCCAGTCTGGATGGAATCATATTCTTACCAAAGTGGAGAGACCATGTCCTTATGGGCATGGGTTGTTTTTCTGGTCTCGGCGATGACAATCGGGCTGTCCCCCCAGACGGGGTTGTCACCACCCACCACGAGCCTGTGAGATCCTCAGGAGCGCTGACTGGCTGTGGGGACTGGGGACACCCCAGTCAGTAAGCAGCCCCGCGTGCAGGCGGTAAACCCGGAAAGGTGGAGGAAGGCTGCGCAAAGCCTCCCCTGCATGTTCTGGAACCTGGGGGTCCCTCTCTGGTTTGTCAGGGCGGCCGGAGCAAGACAGGATGCTAGGCTTCGATGGACACAGATTCCTATGAGCGGGCCTTACTTTTGCAATGGGCCAATTATTCCCTAGCTGTTGCATATAAATATAACTTTTGTCAAAGTCTACCTTCCATGCCTCAGGGCACCTCCCTATGCAAGGGAGCCCTGCAACACATTTAAAAGAATTTTTTTAGGGGCACTTGGGTGGCTTAGTGGGTTAATGCCTCTGCCTTCAGCTCAGGTCATGATCTCAGGGTCCTGGGATCGAGCCCCACATCAGGCTCCCTGCTCAACAGGGAGCCTGCTTCCTCCTCTCTTTCTGCCTGCCTCTCTGCCTACTTATAACCTCTCTTTCTCTGTGTCGAAAAAATAAATAAAATTAAAAAAAAATTTTTTTTCGGGTTCAAAGCCATGGTTTATTGAACTGTTTCATTAATTGGGGACAGTCAGGTGGTTTGCACTTGGGAGCTATTACCCAAAAGACCAACAACTGAAGTTCATGAGTATATGTACACGGGCATGTGCACGAACACACTCACACACACACACACACACACACACACACACACACACACACACACACAGCTTCTCTGAAGTCTAGATTATTCTGAGAATGGATTCTAGGAATTCACACTGGCTCAGGGTAAGAACTATTTTTTTTAAAAAAAAGGTTTTGACCTGTATTGCTGAATTAGTTTTCTAAAGGTTGTGCCCCAAGTGATAGACAGTAGTAACAATTTCCCCTTACTTTTACTAGCATTCACTATTATTTGGCGACTGTCAGAATCTTAGGCCAAATACTATGCCACGAATAGAATTATTACAAAGAGAGCTGAGATGTCCTTTCATTTCTTCTCAGAAATCACAGTCACCTCTGATGCTTCTTTCTTTCTACACCCAAATTACAATCATTCACCAAATCGCACGGTTTCTTCAGTGCTAAGTTCTCGTACATATTTTTTCCATCCCTATAAATTCATCTTCAGTCCGGGCCCTTAACGTCCCCACATGCACTGTTCCAGTGACCTCTCCAGGGGCCTCCCATGAATGTCTCTCTCGTCGGAGTCATCCTGCCCAATTCCTCTCTTAAAAACAAACTTTTGTCGTGGTGATGCTTGCACAACTCTGTGAAGGTACTTAGTGCCACCAATCTGTACATTTCACAAATGGCTAGAAGCGTAAATTCTATGTTTATTTTACCACAATTAAAAAACCTTTTGATTGCCTTTCCGCTCAGAGAGCTTCAGGGGCTCCCTGTGTCTACCAGACACAAGTTCAAAGTGTTCAGCCTTGCTTTTCAAGTTCTCCACAATCCTAACAATAATCCTGACGGATGCTGGGCTAGGACGGGGGTAAGCGGTTTACAGGCCCTGTACTGGTCAATCCTCACACCGCTCCTAGGAAAGATGGGTGACCAGACGAGGAAATCGGGGCGCAGAGAGATGTTTTCCTTTTTTTTTTTTTTTTTTTAAAGATTTATTTATTTATTTATTTGACACAGAGAGAGAGAGATCACAAGCAGGCAGAGAGGCAGGCAGAGAGAGAGGAGGAAGCAGGCTCCCTGCTGAGCAGAAAGCCTGATGGGGGCCTCGATCCCAGAACCCTGAGATCATGACCTAAGCCGAAGGCAGAGGCTTTAACCCACTGAGTCACCCAGGGGCCCAGAGATGTTTTCCTTTTAAAGCCAACTGTATTGTGGGATAATTTACTGACAACAAAAAGTCCATTTTCAGCATACAGCCGGATGAGTTTCGACAAAGGTACAACTTGTGGAGCTAAGACCCCAACCAAGTCATAGCGCATTTCCACCATCCCCCAAGCACTAAGAGATTTAGTCAGCCAACAAAGGAAGTGGCTGAGAGTTGAAGCCAGGTCTGATTCTGGAACCAAACTCCTGGCCCCTCGTCACCCTCATATCTCCCAGTACCTTCTAGTTACGACTCCTCAGACATGTCTCATTGATGGCAGCCCCCTGTACCCGAACCATACCTTCCACCCCCCACCTCCGCACTGGAATGCCATCCCTCCTCCTCCTGCTTGACCGAATCCCACCCCTGCCTAGGAGCTTGGCTCTAGTCTTTCCTCCTCCAGGAAGTCTTTCTGCCTTGACCCAGCCAGACCAAGGGCAGGGCTCCTCTCCTCTGAATGCCCACTGCCTTGTGATCTACTCAACTGATGGTGATCAAATACCATTTTTATTTTGGGGATTAAAAAAAGTTATCCTTTATCTCTCATGGACCAGATGATCCCTGAGTCTTTCCGGCAACGACTGTGATTTTTCAACTGCAAAATGTAGCTGGGGTCTTTGTCAATCAGTGGGTTTCCTCAAAGATCACGGGACTCACAGTAATAAAAGGGGTAAAATTACATCTGCTGACATATTTCCTGGGCCGGCAGAATTCACGGGGCCTTACTCCTTATGAGCAATCAGTGAGGCCTTTGAAACAGCGGCTAAGTTACACTGAACACCAGTGAACGTGGCAGGTAACGTCCTTTCCTTCTCCTGGGAATGCCTCCCAGCCAAGTTAAACAGACCCTGGCACAGAGCTTTGGCCTTTTCCTAATGGTATTTGGAAAGTTAGAGGCCTCGTGTCTCAGGCACTGATAACATGGATGCACTTCCTTATAACATAACAGAATATGTGCTGTGTGAGTCTCAGTTTCCCAACTGTAAAATGGGGGATAGTAACAACCTGTGGCAAAGGGGTGAACACGCTGACCTCTGAGGACAGACCCCCTAGGTCCAAACTCCAACTGACCTGTTTAGCAGCAGCTGTGGGGCTATGGGAAAGTCACTTAACCTCTCTGTGCCTTGGTTTTCTCATCTGTAAAATGGTGATAATAAAGGGGCCTACAGCTTAGAACTGTTATGGAGGCCAAATTAGTTCACCCATGTGACACACTTAGACCAATGACTGGTACACAGTGTTTTGTGAACAATGGTGATTATTAGCTCTTCAGAGCCCCTTGGGGGGCCTGAGGAGGATATAGTTAGCTTTGTCTTGGGCTTGGGTGGCTACAAAGGTTGCTCAGTAGAGAGACTACGTAAGTGGACCTTGCAGGATGCATAGGAGTTTGCTAGATAGAATGTATAGAATGTGTGTGTGTGTGTGTGTGTGTTTGTGTGCGCGTGAGAGAGAGAGAGAGAGAGAGAGAGAGAGAGAGAGAGAGAGAGAGAGAGAGACAAAGCTTGGCCTACCTTTCCTATAAAGGCCAGACAGTAAATATCTTCAGGTTTGTGGGCCATATGATCTCTGCGGTAACTACTCAATTCTGCTTGTTGAGCGGGTATGGCTGTGTTCCAATAAAACTTTATTTACAAAAATAGGCCCTTAGGCCACAGTTTGCCAACCTCTGAGTTAGAGGATTAAGGGGACCCAAACCCTTATTTGTGGCAGTAGTAGACCTGGCCATGCTCCTTTAGATGAATGTTTTTTGGTTTTTTTTGTTTTTGGTTTTTGTGAAGAGCTGAGCCTCAGGCTCTTTTCCACAGCAGAGTCGTAAACATTTCTTTAAAACTTCTTAAAACTAACTAGAGGGGAAATTAATGCCCAGATAATCATCCCTTTATGCTCTGTGTGTGTGTGTGTGTGTGTGTGTGTGTGAGAGAGAGAGAGAGAGAGAGAGAAAGAGAGAAAGAGAGAGAGAGGCAGAAGTAGTATGTCCATATCTCTGCCCATGCCAGAGGAAATTTCCCGACATCTTTCCTTCCTGGCTGACATTACTGGGAGCCATGAAGTTTCAAGAAGAGGTAGCTCTGGACAGCAAAAAGTCTGCCTCTCCCAGAAGTCCTCAATGCATGCCACCTTGAGGAGGGAGGCTGGACAGACGTGGATAATCCCCTGTCATGTTCTAGTCAGGTCACGGGCCCCCTGCCCGTGTCTGTCAGCACTGGGGCCCTCACTGTGTCCCCCGACCCCACACCTGGGTAGAATTTTCAAATGTTGTCTGTGGGGCCAGGATGGGACTTACAAATATGGTGTAGTTGAAACAACATGGGCTTCGGAGCCAGCTCTACCATTTACTAGCTGAGTGATCCTGGGGCTCTCCTTGGAACCTCAGTTTCTGACTTGTAAAATGGGTTGCTGTGAGAATTTAATGAAGCAATGGATGCTAAGTAACAAGGTCAAGCACATTATTGAGACTCCAAGGATCTTGGTTATCTTTACGTTATCCATACAAACTCCCAACCAATTTGTTCTCCTGTCCCAGACTCAAACATCTCTGCCCTCCACAGCTCATGTGTCCTGCTACCCCAGAACTCGGATCAGGAAGGCCCTGCCACCTCAGCATGCGCCAGAGAAACATTCAAGAGAGTAAAATGAATCTATGAAGTCATCTCTTTAGATTAACCACGGAGATAGTATTTGCTCTCCTGAAAATAATTTCAACCATAGTTTTGTGCAGCCCTGGAAACATTGCTTTCCAGAGAAAGCTATGTTGTGTGTCAAGAGAATATGAAAAAAAAAAGTAGAAAGAAAACAATGATCTGGCTTATTGCCCTGCAGGTGTGATCCCCTTGGGCTGGTTGAGCAGCTGATTTATTTGCAAGGTTGTTACTCATTTCACAAGTTCAAGCATTCTGCTATTTTCATTGTTCTGGCTTACAATGTGTAAAAACATGCGGAGACATACACACACAGACAGATAAACCCAGACTTTCCCTCTTAGGAAGCAAAGGGCAGAGAGGTAGCAGAAAAAGGCGTTAAAGAAAAAGCAGGGGGCGCCTGGGTGGTTCAGGGGGTTAAAGCCTCTGCCTCCGGCTCAGGTCATGATCTCAGGGTCCTGGGCCAGAATCGGGCTCCCTTCTCAGCAGGGAGCCTGCCTCCTCCTCTCTCTCTGCCTGCCTCTCAGCCTACTTGTGATCTCTCTCTCTCTGTCAAATAAATAAATAAATACATAAATAAATACATAAATCAATCAATCAATCAATCAATCAATCTATCTATCTATCTTTAAAAAAGAAAAAGCAGGGGCCCCTGCGTGGCTCAGCTGGTGGAGCATCTGACTCTGGGTTTCAGCTCAGGTTACGTGAGATCGAGCCCCACCTTGGGCTCCATGCTCAGAGCAGTCTGCTTGAGACTCTCTGCCTCTCCCTATGCACCCCCCACTCTGCCCTGCTCATGCACACAAGTGTGCTCACTTGCTCTCTCTAAAATAAATAAATAAATCTTAAAAAAAAAAAAAAAGTACCTGCGCAGACCAAATGGCCCCGTTGCTCCGATTTTGGGAGTGGTACCTATGCCATCGTCACCCACTACCCGGCCTGCCTGGGACACAGCGGTGGCAAGGGAAGGACTGGGGTGTGGGGCTGCGGATGGGGGTTTCTCCTCCCCATTGTGGGGACAATGAAGATAGCATTCCCTGGTTATCTATTTCTCCGCCAGTTTTTTAATCTCTTGAAAGCCTAGGGGAGCAGCACGTGGCGAGGAAAGAGGAAACAGATTTGAAATCAGAGGGGCTGGGCCTGCTTTGCTATATGCTGATCCTGTGACTTTGGGCCAGTTACTTACTCCCACCTGTGACCCTCAGTCTCCTCATCTCTGAAATGGGCATCATCGGATCTACCGGCCTATGGTTCTCATACCCTTTAAGGGAGGGAATGTGTGTGAAGGTCTTTCTGTCACCCCCAGAGCACGCCTCCTTCAGGCTTCTTCATCTCGGGGATGCGCACCAGACATTGTCCCTCGGTGTCAAAGGGACACACACTGAACACGTCACACACAGGCCTTGAACACTGGCTGTCCCCAGACCTGCTCCTCTAGCCTCTTCCCCCTGCTTCCAGGGCTCCAGCCCAAACCATGGACCCTGCCTGGCTCCTCGGTCCTCTTATACCCCCATCCAATCTGTCTGTTGCCTCTTCTTGTTCAGAATAATCTCAGAACCACTTCCCAGTAGCCCCACTGCTGCAGCCCAAGCCACCATGTTGTCTCTGACTGAGATTACTGCTACAGCCCCCGGAGTGCTCTCCCTGCTTCCAACCTGGCCTCCACACACCTGGATCTATTCTCAACACACCAGCCAGGTGATCATGTCTAAAAAAACCCCACTGGATCAGGTCCCCCCTCTGCTCAAAGGCCTCCGGTGGACCCCACCCCACTGGGGTAAAGGCTGAAGTCCTACAGTGCCGGTGTGTGGCTGGATCCACCGCCCCTGGGGCTCACCCGCCATCTCCTTCCCAGTTGGGTCGGTCCCATGACCAGGACCTGGCCACAGCCTCCCTGCCCTGGCATTCTCAGCCCCCCACCCCATGCTGTTTCTCCCCACTGAGCTTTCCTGATCTGACATGCTATCTGCTTGACTTCTTGTATTCACGGTCAGCTCCGCGAAGGCAGGGATGGTGGTCTCTTGTGTTTCCCTCTCCATACCCAGCGCCCAGAATACTGGATGCGCACAGAGTAAGCACTCACAGGATGCCCGTGGAAAGACTTCCAGATGTTTCTTTACAAGAGGCACACTTGATATTCATACTTTGTACTGGATTACAAAGAAACAGCCTGGACCCATCTAACCAGTGCCATCTTGTCTATATCTGGAAAGAGCTTTGGGCAAGCATTTTGGAATGAGACCAACCAAGCTCGGTCAGCTTCTAGCTGATGCCCGTAAAGGAGCTGCCGGGAAAGGGGTCTGCTGGGGAAGGGGAGGGGGCTGCAAGGAGAGAGGCGGAGGGTGCCTGGGATTGTGTTGGGAATGTCTGCCATGACACCGGGTCTGACAACCTACCGGTCCCCGGCAAAAGCAGGGGCCAAGAAATCCACATGGTGACAGCCATCCTCCCTCCTGTACCCTAACGATGAAATGGGATTAAAATAAGCACCAAAGGGAGCCGGAGGCAGGGGGTTGGGGAGGAAATATCCTACACTTGATCCAAGGCTTGGAGTGGAAGATAAAGTAGGCAGCATGCACTCTATTCCCATCCACTGGAGGGAAGGTAGCAAGTGACGGTTGAGTCATTACCCAAGCCCTGGATCCAGGCCCTTCTTGTCCTCCATCTCCAAGTCCCTGCCCAGTCAAAGCCACCTGCCCCCACTCCCTTGCCCCAAGTCCCAGCCTTGAAGAGAACAGGGCCAGATCTCCAATGCCACTGGGCTGAGCTCTCAGCCCTGGACCATCCCCTCCCAGCTCTCCCCTATCTCTTGCTGCTCTGGGCCAGGTGTCAAAACCCAGGTGGGATCGTGGGAGGCAGCAGCTCTGCCTTAGGAGGCTGTGGCAGAGCTGACAGGGCAGAACACGCACTGGCTGGGCATGGTGACCATGTGTCATCCTGGCCCACCCAGGGTCCACTCCCCCTGCTTCTCATGCCAGCATCTCCAAATTCACCTGCCCTCGCCTGCTCCCTGTGCAGGCAATGCGGCCTCTCTGTCTCCTCTGGGCGGGTCATTCAGAACACCGCTTCCCTCCAGCAACAGGGGGGCGTATTGGGGGTGGACAAGTTCCCTCATTCAGAGGCAAAAGTGCACTCTCGGGGACCACAGGGAGAGAGGCACTTTATGTCTCCCTTGCTTGAAGCTGGGAAGGTAGAGCCTGGAAACCCAGTGATTATCGTGCCTCCAAGAAGGGAGGCCATGCCCCCGGGGGAGAGCAGAGCTGAGGACAGTAGAGCAGAGTCAGGAACCTAATGACATTGTCTGTGTCCCTGGATCCCGCTGTGTCTAAGCCAGACCCCCTGGATGCTTCAGTTATTGAAGGAAGACCCTTGGCTTCACCCAGTCCAGGCAGGATTTCCACTCGCCAGAAAAGCCCACACGGATACACACCCACAGGCTTGGGCAAGTGGGTTCACTTTCCTGGGTTGCAACACGGGGGGTGGGGGCAGGGAGGGCTCGGTGATTATTCTAAGCCCCCTCCAGCTCCGTGCTGTGAGTCTGCGCAGAGAGCCAACCCCATCCACCCAAGTCCCGAATTCCGGCTAAAGAGGAAGACATGCCCCTCAGTGTCCGGAAGGAAGCAGGCCATGTGGGTGCTAGGCAGGGCCTCCTGGGTCAGGCCTGGGTCCCACGTGGTCCCTTTTGTACCGAGGGCTAATGGGTATCACAAAGCCTTCCAGGCACCTGCTCACAATCCTGTCAATCCACAGAAGGCTAATTAGTTCTGGAAGCTGAGCAGCAGAAGGCACGAAGCCAGTGGTCCTGCTCAGTCTCTGTGTATTTATTTGTAAGGCAAGACTCCCTTCTTCTCTAAAACAGGGTTCTATAGCCTCAACACTACAGATGTTATAGTTCAGAAAATCCTTTGCTGCTGGGGGGCGGTCCTGTGCATTTTAGGAGGTTGAGCAGCATTCCTGGTCTCTAAGCACAAGATGGCATCACCTCCCCCACTTACGACAGCTCGGTATGTGTGCAGACATTGCCATGTGCTCCCGGGGGTGCAAATTCACCCCTATTTGAGAACCACTGCTCAGAAGAAGGCCGATTAGCCAAGAGGACAATTCTTGGTTCCAAGACCTGAAGTGTTCATTTTCCCTCTATCCTTCCCTATTCCCACCCAAATCAATCAACCAATCTCTCTGTGTGTTTCTCTTTCTCCTTGCTTTTGGGTTTCCAGGCATGGCCCCTGCAGAATTCTGGGCCTCACCTTGGGGCATGACCCTTGGTGCATCACTGTGGCTCATCGCTATTTTTGCAGTCAGGGATTCATCTAAGAAGCTGGTGAGTGGACCATCTCCTGACTCAGATGCTGCCTGTGCATAAGCTCAAAGGACATACACGCATACCATTCTGCCTACGATGTCAGAGTCATCAGACCCCTTCTAGCTGGAGCCACAACTCCTCAGAGTTCATGGGGCTTCACCCTTGCTGACCTTCTAACAGGCTCAGTCATGTCTGCCTGATAGAGCAGAATGAACACAATTTGGAGTCAGAAGACCTTTGCAGTTTGGGCTGTATTACTTAATTAGCTGTATGATTTTGGACAAGTGATCTGAACTCACCGAGCCTTGGTTCTGGAAAATTGGGACGACCTCACTGGCTTAGGGCTACAAGGAAAAGAAGGCACCATCAAATCCAATGATCTCCCAATGTCCATTCTCTCCACTTTTCATTCCACCTGGCCTTCCTCTGCCAGGTTAATCTTCCTAGAGCACAGGTATGGGCATGCTCTCCTCTGCTCATAAGCATTCCATGGCTCCCTATTTCCTGGAGGACAGCATCCCTTTTTGTCCTCCTTTTGTGGGGTCTGGTTCTAACTTTCTACCCTAGCTAACTACTTCTGTGCTTAAACATTTTCTGAGGTTTCAGTAGCCCCACGGCTGCATGGTTCCTGTACCTGGAATGCCTTTCTCCATCCTCACCTCTGTTTATCCTCTATAAGGCCTGGCTCAAAGGTCACCTCCTCTGGAGGGAGACACAATCTCACCCCACTCTAAATTCCTGTAGCCCTTGGCATCATGGGTTCTGCCTGCACTCCCCAGGAGCAGCTTCGGGCCCAAGGACGTGGCTCCGGGTAGCGGTTGAGACCAAGCACACTGAGGCTCACTGTCCTGGATCAAGTCCTAGACACCACTTGCTTTCTCCGTTCCTCCCTGGGCCTTCTCCTCTTCAGCTGAAAAATGGAGCTAATAATAGTGCCTCCTTCCAAGAATTGCTGTGTGCATTAAACACCGTGTCAGGCACTATGCCAAGCTATAGGATCTCATACAGGCTGTCTACGTCAAGTATATTATCACAGTGCCTGGCACAGAGGAGGTACTCAATAAATTTCAGTACTATCACTGCCATCAGTAGCAGGCCCTGGGGAGAGATTAAGAAAAAAGACTTCCACGGGGCTAAGGTAAATTAATAACGACCAATTAAAGGACACAGACCAACTTCGAATTCCTTAGTGGCCTCCAAAGGAGGAGAAAATTAGAAATAATAACAGCAAACATCTACTTTGTGTTGAGTACGTACTAGGCACTGTCACAAGCCTTTTGCATGAATTTACTCTACAATTCCCACTGTAGCCTCAAAGGTGGAGACAATTAGCTCTCTTTTGGGGATGTGGACATTGAATACAGAGAGGGCAAGTAACTTGCCTGAGATCTCACAGCTGAGCTGGGACTCAAGCCCAGGTCACCTGGGTCTCCAGCCCCTCTACACTCCTGCCCTAATGGGGTGTGTTTGTGATATCTCTCGGGACAGAGACCCTGGGTGGCTCTTCACGGGACACCCTATATCCGGAGAAGACAGTGACAAAGCCCACACAGGAATCTCAAAGGTGCCCTTATGCGGGCCTATCTGCTGTTTAGTCTGAGCTCTGGCCACAGCCACCTGGGATTGGCCGCCACACAGTAGGCGCAGAGAACATCTGGAGCCCAGATGTGCCCACCACCCCCTGGGCCAAGAAAACGCATGCATGATTTTCCAAACTTGTTGGTTCTCAAAATATTTTAAAGTGCTTTGCAGTTAGGAGGGAGGAAGCTGGAGGGCCCAGTTAGAAAGAGCACCTCCAGGAAGAATCTCAAACAAATCCCATTTCCTCTAGTAGCTTTAAACTTCTGCTGGCTCAGGTAGTTCAAAGGCTACTACTCCTGGGTCAGGGTCCAGAAGCTGGCTGGGCCCGAGGCCGTTCTGGGGGGCCAGGGGCTGAGGGTCTGGGGAATCCAGGGCAGCCAAGGCAGGAAGAATGCTTGGATTCCAGATGGTGTGAAGATTAGAGTCCTCTCCAAGACCTGAGATGGGACGGGCGTCAAGGCCCCTGCACCCCAAACCCATTAGTTACATAATAAAGATGGAGGAATGAGACTGATTTATTATCTGAGATCCCGTCCTTCCTGAATTTAAGTCACTGTCTCTTTATTCAGACGCTTCAAATGGTGGAAAAGGAAAAATGGTTCAGCCGTCTCCACTCTCACTGTCTTAACCTGGATCAATTCACTCCCAGTCCTGTACCCCTTCCAGTTCCTCTCTAGCCAATGGTCATTGCTTTCAAGACTCCAACAAGGTCATGACTTCTTTTTTTTTTTTTTTTTAAGATTTTATTTATTTATTTGACAAAGAGAGAGATTATAAGTAGGCAGAGAGGCAGGCAGAGAGAGGAGGAAGCAGGCTCCCTGTTGAGCAGGGAGCCTGATTCGGGGCTCGATCCCAGGACCCTGAGATCATGACCTGAGCCGAAGGCAGAGGCTTTAACCCACTGAGCCACCCAGGCGCCCAAGGTCATGACTTCTTAAAAAAACAAACATGTATGACCTATAACTAAATGGCAATTTAAAAATCACCCGCATATAGTTTCAGCTTTGGGACAAGAATTCCTGTGCTAAACCCACACTAGTCATTGGTGGGAACAGCAGAGCTGGAGGTCTGTGCTTGGAGGGGGGCCTGGGCTGAGTTGTTACCACAGTGGACGAGCTATTTAACACAAGGCCGGGCTCTCTGTGAGGGTTTTTCTAGGGAGGCTATTCCCCTCCACAAAGGGCTCAGTATCAGCCAACTTTGACTTGTTCTGATCAACGGTCTTATTTGATGGCCACTGGGACGGTGTAACCAACTAGGTTCCTCTCTTCCTAATGCCTTCCAGGAAGCTCAGAACCCTGTTTCTAGGTCACCAGAGCAAGCGCATAGAGAAGGTGGTGAAGCGTTCCCTTCTAAACTCGTTTCATTTCTGGTTCCATTTTGCGTCTTCACCTCTATTTTTTTTTTTTTATTTCAGTCAGAGTTCACATTTAGTTTACCTTTATATAACCTTGAAAGCAAACTTTAATCCTTTCTGGAACATGTTGGTAGATAAAATAGAATTAAACGGAATGGAATGAAATAAAGTAACAATGTTAAGCTTGAAGTTCTGAAACATTCCAGGCCTACCCATACATCCAGATGACATATCTATAGCATTCACATTGAAATAAAAAGAGTACTGGGGGTGCCTGGGAGGCTCAGGTGGCTAAGCATCCGCCACTTGGTTTCAGCTCAGGTCATGATCTCAGGGTTGTGAGACTGAGCCCCACGTCAGGCTCCACACTCAGTGAAGAGACTGATTGAGATTCTCGCTCGCTCTGCTTTTCCCCCGACTCATGCTTGCATGCACACATGCTTGCTCTCAAATAAATAAATAAATTTTAAAAAAATAAATAAAATACAAAGAGTACATTCTAGCATCTTCTTTCCAAAGGCCCATCAGTATGGGATTAGACTATTCCCATCCCAATGGATGCATCAGGCAGAAACAAGCTGAAGAGCTGGTGTGTCTGCTAATGACCTTCCCATCCCAAGAAAAAGAGCTTTCATTGCCATTTTCCCACTAATAAGCATTTAGAGGTGGTCAGTTTTCCATTCTGTTTTCCACAGTGATGTCTCTTGACCTACTCACTGAACTCTATCATGGACACATGCAAAAGGCAACAGCAGGAGAGAGGCCCAGGCCCCCTTGACCTTACTTCTGTCAGGGGTGAGAGATGGAAGCAGCCTCATGTCCTCTTTCAAAGCACAAGCACCAGGGCTTCGATTTTTTTTTTTTTTAATTAGGCTCCATGCCCAGAGTGGAGCCCAACATGGGGCTCGAACTCATGACCCTGAGATCAAGACCTGAGCTGAGATCAAGAGTCAGATGCTCAACTGACTGAGCCACCCAGGTGCCCCACCAGGGCCTCGATTTTGAAGCATAAAGGCCCAGCACACTCAGACACAGAAGAGAGATTGATTTAATTGCCCCTCATGAGCCAGCACAGAGCACGGGCAGGTCTGGGGACACAGCTGACGTGGAGTTCTTCTGAAAGTTGGACCCCCTCCACCCCTCACTGCCAAACTGAAAAAGAAAATTGCTTTCTATTTAGTTCAATTCAACAAGGATTTATTGAGTGCCTGCTATGTGATCCTCATACCAGGCACAAGTATACGGACACAAAGCGAATAAAGAGTAGATATGTGTGTTTATACGTGCACAAATTAGCAAGTTAGCAAGCAGGCAGATCCATGCACACATACCTCATGCACTCCCTCCTACATATGTTCCCTGCCTTCAGGGAGCTCACAGTCCAGCTGGGGTGATGGGGGGGGCAGACGCTAGCCTACAATCCTGACTCTCTCCATTACACCAATTTTTATGGAGGCTCTCCAATGGAGCTTAAGCATCACCTCCTCTGAGAAGCCTGCCCTGATTTCCCTCCAGCCTGTCTGCCCCCCAGGCAGGTCAGGGGTTCCATATGTCTAGTGACAGTACTGATGCTCTGGGCTATCCCCAGTGCTCTAGTTGTGCTAGGGAGGAATCTGCAGAAAGTTCCCCAGTGAACTGAGTGCCGCTGTGAGTCAGGCATAGTGTCGAATGTTTTTCACGTGTTACTTGCTTCTTGTAGGAGCCTTACGAAGCAGGAGATGTAATTATCTCCATTTTGCAGATGGCAAAACTGAGACCCTAGGAGACTGTCTGACGTGTCTTGGTTTCCCCTGCAGGCAAAGGAAAAGCCGGGATGGATCCAGGCCTCTTGACACCCAAAGGTGAAGATGAGGAAGAGGTGATTAGGTGATTTCCAAGGTGCTCATTTTCCACTCTGGCAACTTCCGGCTCCTTGGTCTTTCAGGGAAATGAAGTTTCTGGACTTCAGTTTAGAAGGAGAACAAAGGGTAGGAAAGAGCCAGCTTGGTGGCTCCCAACTTGCACCTGGCTCGCCAGGAAGGCTCACCAGGAAGCCTCACAAGGGAGGGGCAGGCAATGGGTGGGGCAGCCTGAGTCAGCCCTGAGCACAGTCTGCTCAGCCTGGATGGCCAGAGGCCCGGCCCACCAGCCAGCCAGCCAGGCCCCTCTGCCCTACCTCTCACCCAGCGGGGCCCCTTCCTTTGCTTGGCTCTCTCCTCACCCTGTCTACGGAAGGGGTGGTTTGATATTGCAAAATAAGCAAATCAGGGCCCAGCTGCTGGAGGAATGTTTGCATCTTGCCCCATCCTGCAGAAATGCAATCGCTTGAGTCCCCAGCCACCAAGAACCAATATCTCAGATGCCAACACAGTGGCTCTAGGGACCTGGGGAGCTGTAAGGATGCTCTCTGGCCAGGCCGGGCAGTCCTATTCCTGAGGCATTTTGCAACCGTCAGCAGGCATGGTGTGCTCTGCTGTCAGGAGGCCAGGGGAAGGCCAGAGAACAAATCGGTACAAAGGAAAAGTACGTGGGTTTTGGTGTCAGGAGCCCTGAGTGCAAAGCCCAGCTTCACCCCCGACTTCTCTGTGCCTCAGTTTCCCACTTCTAAAAATGAAGACAACAATAGTGCCTGGGGATCAGATCTGATTTGCTAGGAGGGGGGAATACAATTGCTCATGTAAAGTCCTTACATCCCAGGGTCTGGCACAGAGCTGCTGCAAGATTCATCCTTGTTCTCTTGAGGGGTTACAGTGCAGGGGCGTCTGGGTCAGATCTGGGTTCTGCTAGGATCCTTGGAGAAGGACCAGAGGAGACAAGGCTGGAGCAGGGCTCCCAAGCAGAAGGCCGGTGCAACAGACCCTGGGCAACAAAATGGTTTGCACTCAGCCTTGGGTTCTGTCTGTTACGAGTGCCCTGAATACCCCACTTGCCAGCTGAATCATGCTTGGCATCTATGTCCATCATATCCTTCGGGAATCACAACAAATGAGTCTAGGTCTTACTGTTATTTCCAGGCTACATATAAGGGAAAATAGGCTGAGAAAAGTCAAGGTCAAGTCAGACTTCCATTGAACCCATTAGCACACAGAGACTGCTTTCTGATTTTGGGCCTAGGGTGAAACTGTCCCCCAAAGGTACCGGAGGGAGGTCCATGTGAAGGGGTGTTACTTAAAAGCAGCCTGAGGAAGTCAAGCTGGGATGGACGTTCGTTGCTGGGAGGTTAATGCTACGACCAGATGAAGTACATGGGAAAGAAATCATCTTGAGAAACCAGCATGGGGAGAGCCGGGGAAGTCAGGGAGTAAGCTGAGGCTGTGAACTGCGAGTCAAGAAAGCCGAGTCCCTTTTTGATGGGGCCCAGCATGGGCCAAAGAGATTGGTCCCTTAAAACAATAGTTTCCAGACCTGGGTGGGCACCAGAATCCCTACTGGGGCTGGTACAAAAATACTGTTCTTGTGCCCAGCCTGGGAGAATGTGATTCAGGGGAAGGCAGTGGATCAGAACTCTGTGTTCAACTCATCTCCAGGGACATACCTCCCCCCACCACTTTGGGGGGGCTGGGAACCCAGCAAGCTGCTACCGGTTGGTAAAATGTGGTACCAAGAGTAGGTTTCTCATATTATGTGCCCTGATACAATGTATGTTTGGCTGTCCCCTCCTTATCTGTCCTTCCAGCGCCAAGGGCATCCTAATCTCAAATCTTCCTGATTTTTCTCTAATGCCCTGCCTCCCCCTGTGGGGCTGACCACCGCCTTCCCAACATCATTGGTCCAGCGACAGGTCCACCGTCCCAGACCACCTGCCCCAGGGCTGAACCATTTCAGAAAACAGGCTCTGATTTCTTAATCTTTGCTCAAGCATCCCTGCTTCCCATGGCTTTTAATCATTCAGAAAGGGCCTGCTGTTCAGAGTAGTACTCCCTGAAATGTGTCGATATCTTATTATAAATCTTCTCTGCTGCTCCGTCTCTGGGGCCTGACTCAGGGTCATACCCGCATTAGAGAGACAGTGAACGGAGATGGTGCTCAGCAGCCGTGGCTGGCTGACTGGGCAGCCCTGCACCAGATTTATCTCAGAACCCATATTCAATAAATGTGGGCTGAGGGGCTCCTCGCAAGCCTGAGGCTAGAGGTCCAAGGCAGAGGAATTGGCCATTCCACTTGCAGAAATATACCCAACAGGACTGTGGGCAAACCGTCACCAAAAACAGGTTCTAAAATGTTCCCAGCAGGCCCATACATGGTAGCCCCAACCTGGAAACAACCTAATGCCCGCCAATACTCAAATGGATAGATCAAAGTGGGGTTTCCTCATCCAATGTGGTAAAATACAGCTACATACAACATCATGGATGCATTCAATGAACATAATAGAACCAAAGAAGTGAGGCGCAAAAAGAGTTCATACGGTATGATTCCATTTATGGGAAGTTCACCGAGAAGTGAACTAATGTATGCTGTAGGAGTCAAGATAGCCTTGCCCTGGGGAGGGGCAGTGACTGGAGGAGGGAACAGGGAGGGGCAACCATGCTCCCTGTCTTGGTTTGGGGGCTGGTGACACAGGTGTGCTCCTGGTTAGAATTCACAGAGCTGCACACTTTTGAGGTGTGTACTTTCTATACGTATATGACATTTCAAGTTAAAAATAATCTCACCCCAGAGATGTCCATGAATTAAAAAAAAAAAAGATACCAGGGATCCAAAAAACTGCCACATGGGTCTCTGTCCTCACTCAGATACTGGCCTGCTGTGGCCTCACCTTGATCCCTGGGTCTCTGGGGGCCTCAGCGTCATCCTTCACCTATATGGTAAAGGCACTGGAATGTGATGACCTCTGGCATCTAATGGGGACCTCTGATGATGGCGCTAAGGGACATTCAAAAGCAAAGGTCACATCCCAGATTACCTCTGGCTTCCTCAAATACCTCTGTGCATCATCCCCGGACTCAGCTAAACCTCTCTCAGGTCCCACCTTGCCATTATGTCCTGTCTCACCAGCCTGTGAGTGCCTCCAAGTACCATTCATCTTTGGACTTGGAGGGCCCAGCCCCAAGGAGGGGATCTGATCCACTTCTGCTGAACTGAGCAGCCCATGTTCCCACCAGGGGCAATAATGATAACGGGAAGGACCAATGTTGGTACAAGCTTTACTATGTCTGTGCCAGGCACCGTTCGAAGCCCTTTCCAGGTAGTATCTCATTTAATTGTTAGAGCAGTACCATGAGGCAGGTTCAACCTCCTGGCCCGTTTTAACAGTTGTAATCTGGAGAACAGAGGGACCGAGTGAACTGCTTATGGTCACACAGCTAGTAACTGGAAGGGCAGGGTTTCCAATGGAGCAGTCTGGCTCCTGGGTCAGTGGTTTTACCTTCTCCCTAAAGCTACGCTTTGATTTGTCCTGGCTCCTGGCTTCTGGGGTTTACTGTCCTGCGTTTGCTCTACCCACCCCTCCTCTTTGACATTTTATAGGCTACCATTTTAGCCTCTCTTGGCCTTAATCCTCCTAGGCTGGAGAGGCCTTGAAGCTTTATCTGTACACATCCCTGGCAGCTGCTCAGGGCTCTTCATCAGTGTAGATGCCTTGCTCTGGACCTTCCAGTCTGGGTGTGTCTTTGCCGTAGCAACAACAGGGATGGATGGAGGGGCTGTGTTCTGAGCTCTGTCCTACCAGGCATGTGTAAGAGCCCCTCGGTGTTTTCACTTTGGTCCCCAGTATCCTTCCTGGCCATGACCAGCTACTCTATCTCTAGGTTCAAGAGGTGCTGAGGAGCCCCAGAAACTATACTGGGTTCTACTCACCTCGAGTATCTGTTCTAAAAATCAGCTCTCTCTACTCCTGGGGGTGGGGTTATAGCCAGGTCCAGGAGGAAGATCTGGGGGCCTCAATGACCAGAGCCTATCTGCAGTTGTCTAGAAAGCTTTAAGGGAAGGAAACCAACATCCTAGAATTCCAGCCACTAGGGGGAAATTGGCATCCACTATGCCGCCGAGCCTCATAGCTTCATGAGGAAGGCGTTCTGAGTCCCATTTTGTAGATGAGGACACTGAGGCACAGAGAGCTCACCGTACCATGGGCTTCAGGATGCACGAGCCCAGGGAGCCCCAGTGTTCCATCTTAAAGCCTGACCTGCTGGGTCACAGAGCGAGAAGCTGGTGCTGTATCTCCCTCCCAGAGATTCCAGGCCCATCTGAAATGAGTCCCATTTGTAAAGGCTACATACTGGGGACAAAACTCGAGCAAACCTCACAGTAGTGCTACTCTAAGAATTAAATAAGATGAAGCATCTCAAGGGCTCGGTACAGAACTTGGCACACAGTTAGGGCTCAATATCTACTAGTATTACTAGCAGTGGGAGCCCCTACTTCTGTTCCTGATGCTAAGATTCCAGAGAAATGATGAGCAGACCCTGGAAGAAGATTAGGTTCACCCACATGACCCCTCTAGAGCTCCCAAATCTTGTGAACCTTCTCGTTATCCTAACACTCCTTAGTCACATGACTTCACACTGGTTACTTGAATTCTCTGTGCCTTGGCTTCCTCATCCATAAGACAAGGTGATAATATCTTACATAGAGTTCTTATGAGAATCCATTGGTTCAATTGATACATGAATAAATGCTCAGAGTAACGCATATCTCAATGCACCCCGTAAGGATTTGTATTACAGTGTATATGAAAAACCATTCTGAGCACCAGCTGTATACATACAATCCCATCCACCTATGCATCAAGCCATTCAACAATTTATTATTTACCAAATGCCTCCTTTGTGCCTGGCATGCTCGGTACCTCACATCTGTTCTCTGACAGCAACAATTCCCAACAACTGTTCTAAGGTGCTGGGATACCAAAGGGAATAAGACCTCCACAGCTCACCCTCTCTCCCCTGCCACTCCCCCATTAGACCACGCTCTCATTTCACCCAGATGGCCAGTGAGGCGTCTGGCTAACTCCAGCTTTCCAGATGGCTCAGTGCCTTCTCCCCTGGGTCTCTGTTCTGGGTGGGTTTCCTCCTCTCTGGCCACCATCCCAAGAAGCAGAGACAGCCCCTCCCGGCTGAGGTCCAGCCAGCTAGAGCCAGGCACTGGGAGAGGTGCCACCAGACCAGGGTCAGTTAATCTTGCCTTTAATTAGCATACGCGCTAAGTGACGGGGCCCAGGGGTGACCCCACAGATGGCAGCCTGCTCTGCTGCTAGTGATAAATTGGGTGCATCCAGTTCTGTGAAGGGCTGTGTCCATGCTGGTTCCTGTGACTGCACTTCTCACACCTGCTGCTCAGGCACCATGGCACTGGGGGGGGGTGGTGGCGTGGGTGGCCCAGGACATCCTCAGCGCCCACAGCCAAGGCCCCTGCCCAGCAGTGCAAGGGATACGGGGCTCAAGTGGAGTTGGAGAGGATGGGAAGCTCAGCTTTCCCTGGGCTCCCAGTCTGGCTTAGTCCAACCAGATTCTTTGAGAGGAAGAAACAAAACATTTACATAGCCCCTGCCATAAGCAGCTTGCTAAGACATACTAATAACTACTGCGTCGGACTACAGGAAGTCGCCATGTCTGTAGGTCAAAATACAATTGAATACAGACAATCTCGTGTGGTTCGAACTATCATTATCTAACAAGTGCTTTCTATGTGTCAGGCGTTGTTCTCATATTAACCAACTCAATCTTCATAACACTCTGAGGAGGGGGCTTCTTGCTGGTGGGGAGACCTCCTCTCTCTGGCTTTGTTCTTCAGAGTAGAGGACTTCCACCAGAAGACCAGCCTGTTCCTTCACTCTCTCCACCCCATGTGTTCCAGACCCTGTCCTAAGTGACTGACATGTGTCACCGCGTTATTCCTCACAGGAATCCTATGGGATGAGTACCAGTGTTGTTCCCATTTCAAGGGCGAGGACATCGAGTCCCAGGAATGTTGAGCACTTGTTCAAGGTCATGTGCCTAGTGAAGGGCAAAGGCAGTGCTAGAAGCCAGGCTGTATTGTCTTGTTGGGGAAGAGGCCGAGCCCCGTCCTCCTTCCTTTCTTGTCTGTTTCTGAGAGCCAGCTGCCAAGAGGAGACACACGTTCTGCTTGTGGGGTCCCTTTATGCAGAACTTTACAGAGGCAGCCTCTGGACTGTGGGGGAGGCCCGTGTCTGACCAGAGCCGCCGAGGGCCAGGTTCTGGTAATGAGGCCCACTGTGGCTGCACAGGGAAGCCACCTCCTCCAACCCAGCCTTCCCCCATCGGAAGGGAGATATCGTCATTGTTGTCTGCCTGCCTAGTTGGGTTTCTGTCTCTCTGTCAATTCCAAATTTAGGGAGTATGGGAAGAGAGGTGTTTTTATCAAACCCCTAAAGTCCCTACACTAACCATCCCCATTTCACAGATGAGGAGGCTGAGGCATGGGAAGCTTGTGTGACCTGGATGAAGTTCTCTGAGGTTGGACGGCCCTGCTCACATCTGCTGGACCACGTTTCAGCAATGTCACCTGGGTCTAGAGGCTCCAAGACTTGACTGCCCCACAGGTGTCACGAGAACAACCCCATTCAGATCACAGAGTGGTGATTTGGCCCCATGAGGGTTAAATGTTAGAAACCACAGGTTTAAGACTCCTAGAAACATGTGGTGCAGAGTAAACACTCAATGATAACTATGAGATCAAGAGCAACAGGAAGAACACCCACCCACTTCTAACTCCATATCCTGCTCCTTTTCCCATTGCATTTATCTAAATCAGAAGTTACAGCGTTTATATATTTATGCACTTACTCCTTATTCCCTGCCCGCATCAAAGCATAAGCTCCATGAAGCAGGGCCCTCATTATCTGGCTTATCTCTGGATCCCCCTTGCCTAAAACAGTGCCTAACACATAGTAGATGCTCAATAAACCCTTGATGAACAACCTTATGTATTCACAAATGACAGCTCCTTTCCCTTCCCCGAGTAGGAAGAATACTCAGCATACAACCTACAACCCAGGAACTGTTCCTCCTTGCACTTCATCCTTTCCCAGCCAGCACCACCCATAGGGAACTTCTGAAGAGGCACTGTGCCTCTTCAAGGTCATTCTCAAGGTCTCCTTCCGCTGCCTGCAGCCCCCAGCAACGTGTTGCTCCCATTCACATCCCTGGCTCTCTGCAACTTCCATGGCCCTAGTGGCCAGAAGGCAGTGCCCCCTTAAGCTGTCCCTGCTCACAAGACTCCTGTCTGGCCAGCTCCTCTCTCTCCCAGAATAATGGGGGAAGAAGCCCTTTCTCCTGCCAGGCCCACGAAGCGAGAAATGCACGCCCCAGGCTGCTGGCTGGCTCCGGCGCCCCCCTCGCTGCGGCCAGGGAGCACTTGGTCTTTAGATTTTCCCCGTTTTGGCTTGATTAATACAACGCCAGTTCCCTGCTGCCCAGCTTTCAGAGAGGCATGTTTTCACTTTTAATCCGGCTGACCTCAGCTCCTGCAGGAAGGGTTCATATGGGAAAATCTGGGGGCAAAGGACGGATTTGGCATGTCCTGGTTGCAAAAACCACGGACGACCCAAGCATCTTTCAAGTCAAGGTGAAGACTGGGGTGGGGGTGGGGGGGAATCTCTGAAGGCATCTCCTTTTGCTTCTTCCTGCACATGGCGGGCGGGGGCACCTCTGGTCCCTTCCAGTGGATCACATCTGGAGGGACGGAGTTGGCGGTCACATCTGGAGCGCCCTGAAGCCAGCCACGCCTCTCGCCTCTGCTCTTTATTAGTGGGCGGCAGCAGCCGAGTGGCTCCAAAAAGGGGGGAAAAGGCAGGAGGGAACAGTTCTTCATTAACAAAAGGTGGGATAATGTTTGATGTAAAACAAAGCATTTTCTCTGGGGCCGTTCCCTAAAGTCTCTTTCTCTGATGGAGAAAAGCAGGAGAGAAATGAGTGTCACCTCAAGGAAATGGGTTTCTCCCCATCCCTGAAGGGGTCCAAATACAGATGGGGTCTGGGCACGTGCCTGCGTGCACATGCATGTGAGCACACGAGCGGAGTCTCGGGGCTGAGCAATAATGCAGCATCGAGCAGCTCTAGAGTGAACGTTGCTCAGAGTCAATAGATAGGATTCAACCCAGTGAACAATTACCGAGTGTCCCAGCTGGCGCCGAGGACAAGAGGGTGACAAGACAGCCCAGGCTGCCAGGAGCTCGCAGGCAGGCTGTCACACGCCAGGCCATGGGCGCGGGATGCCCACTGGGAGCACTGGCCGGACGTGGCCATGACTGCTGGTCTCCACAACCGCACAGCACAAAGACCCGCTTTGATGTGGTCCCCGCTAAGCCGCGGCCGGCCGTCATGCAGATGGCTTTCTTGCCCCGCCGGGCCGCTCTGTTCACGGCACCCCGAGTCCGCAGACAGTGAGCGCTGGCTAAGACTCTCGCTCAGCACACCAGCAACACGGACAGCTGCCATCCACCGAGCGTCGGCCGTGTGCTGTCTGGCACGGCTCGGAGTGATTTTGATCCCCCCCCAACAACCCCATTGAGATTGATGTTACAGACACACAGTCCCTTTTCCCAAGCCCACGGGGCCAGATGTGGTTCAGAATTAAGAAATTCCGGGACTTCAGAAAGAGGCTACGGCAGAGATGCTGTATATTACTAACTCGCACAGAGGATCAGGAAGATTCCCATAATCAATCACTTTAGCGCTTCTGCAGCAACGCGTAGGAATAGCCTCACTCGGAATGGTAAGACTATAGAGAACCCTACGTCCTATGCGCCAGGGTGAGCTGTCAAATGAATTTCTGCCAGTGTATGGAAAAAAACTCTCCTGGCTTCCAGAGGCTTCTGGGTTTTACAGTTGCAGATAATGGAGTATGAAGCCCTGTTCTGCAGAGAAGAGTGAAATGTGGAGACGCAGAGCTGGGGAGGAGAAGCAGGCTTCATTCCCAGGCCAACTGGCTCCCGAACTGAGCTCTTAGCCCCTGCACACGGTGCAGCCTTGCTTACATGTATGTGGGAACTCCCAAGAGTCACCTCCCTGGGTGCAAAGGCCTGTAGGTGCTGCTCCCAGCAGACCTCCCCAGACCCAGTGGTGTTCACACACTCTTGTTCCGACCCTGGGAGCCAACCGCACAGGTTTCTGAATACACCAGGATCTTTTAGTCCTGGGGCTTTTGCAAATACTGCTCCTACTGCCTCAAATGCCCCCAGATCCTCCCACTGTTTGGCCAACCCTATTCATCCTAAAGAAGTCATTCAAATGGCCCTTCCCTCGTGAGCCACATACCAATCCCAGTGGGCCCAGGATGACTGGCTGTGTCCTTCTTGGCCCTGCTCAGAGCTGCACGGCTCCTTGTTAACTCTCCAGGAACACTTTCCACTGAGCATTTAACCAGTAACCATGGGACCCTGCTTGCTCTTTGGGATCAGGACAAGTCAGGCACCAACCCCCAATTTCACACCCTTCTAAGTCCAAAGTCTCCCTCAAGCTGTGTGCAGATCCCAGGGTGTACAGCCCACGGCAGACTCCAGTCTTCTCCCTCTGGGCCGTCCCACTCACACGGTAGCCAGCAACACCCAATGCCCACCACCCATCCACAAAGCCCTGTGAGCAGAGCAGCCTTTGCTGGACGTTTGGCGTCAAGGTGGGTGGAACAGAGGCGATATTGCCACTGTAGGAATACGACCCATCTCAAACTGAATGCGGGGTCCTGTTCTTAAATGGCCCCCACAGGACAATGCCTTGCTCCTCTGCCCTCTGGGTCCCAAGCCTCCCACCATCTCACAGGTGCTCGCACCCCAGCCCCTCTACTCTTCCCTTCCTACCACCCTCCCACCTCATTGCCCTTGGCCTCAGGCTCCCACCTTCTACCGCAAGCAGCTCATCCAGACTTTTCCCCAAAGCAGGCAGTATCCTTCTGGGGGATTGGATATTTAATAGCCTATTATAAAACGGCTCTGCTTATCAGAGTTGTTTACTATCTGTCTTCCCGGCACGGGCCTGCTTTGCTCAGCTCAGTGTCCTCTGTCTGTAGCACAATGCTGGGGGCACAGTAGGGCTTCGAGAAGTGATTCTGTGGAATAAATGAATAGGAAGTGAATAGCCCCGAGATGCAGGAGAAAATGCAGAGAAGTTATTTCCTACAAGAGCATGGAAGACATAAGTAGAGTGTGTGTGTGTGTGTGTGTGTGTGTGTGTGTACACACGCACGTGCATGTGTATTTTCTGGGAGTGGGGGTCATGGATGTCAGGCCTCGGAATATGTAAGTTAGGAAGAGACAAGACAAGACAAACCCATGAGATCAGTAGAGACGCCCAGAGCCTGAGGCCTGAGTCATCGAGAGCAGCCTCGTGATCAAGAGACACAGTGGTCTTAAAAAAAATAAAAAATAAAAACTGGAAGAAAAAAAAAAGAGTTGTGGGTAAGTCTTAAAAAAAGAGAGAGAGACACAGTGGTGAGCTTGCCCCCCCGCCTTTTCCTCCCTAGTATGTAAGCGAGGGCAGGCCTCATCCGTCTGTCCTCCAGCACTCTCCCCCGCCGAGTCCATGCCTGTATTTTCAGAAGGAAGGGACAGGATTTGTTTTTAAGTCTAAGAGCTACATGCGTACTTGTGTATAATAAGCTAATACTGAGTCCCCACTATGTGCCAACCCCTGTACCAGGTGCTGGGGATACAAAGCTATGAAGGGGCTCACAGGTGTGGGGGAGGAACAGAGACCCACACAGATGATCCTAACACAGGGAGTGCAGCCTAGTGGCCTAGTCAGAGCCTGGGTCCTAAACATATGACCTTGTCAGAGTCATTGCGCCTCCTTGTCTTGGGTCCCTCGCCCCTAGCACGTGGACAGTAATGGTGCCCACTTCACTGAGGAGCTGTGAGTTTTAAATGAGTCAATAGGTACCAAGTCTTCAGAACACTACCTGACCCGAGCATATTCTGCGGGAGTTGGATGTACCCCTACTGAAGATGATTACTATTACATTGTGACAAACACTACTGCAATCCTTGTCATGGTCCTTGGGCCCCATCTAGCCCCTCTCCGACCTCAACTCTCAACAGTCCCCCTTCACCACCCCACCCCCCACTTCAGACCAGGGTTTCTCAATCTGAGCATTATTGATACTCAGGATTAGAGATCATCTTCAGTGTGTGTGGTGGGGGAGGAGGTTGTCCTGTGCACTGTAGGACATTTAGTAGCATCACCCGCCCCCCACCCAATTGTCATCTAAAAATATTTCCAGATATTACCACATGTCTCCTGGGCAAGTAAAATGGCCCCAGGTTGAGGATCACCACTCTAAACATTTGGATCTCCTTGCTGCTCCTCAAAAAGAGAAGCCTGCTTAGACCCCACGGTCTTAGCACCTTCTGTTCCCTCTACCTGGTATGCTCTTCCCTCAGATAAGCAGACGGCTCAGGTTTCTGCTCAAATGTCACCACCTCCTCGGAGAGACCTTCTCTGACCACTGCAACATGCAAGACACACACGCACTTCATGGCTCTCAAACTCCTTTCAGCCTTCACCCTGTAGCTAACCTCCATCTGGCCAGGGTTCGTGCTGGCCCGACTCAGAAGTCTGTGGGTCCGCCGCAAGGGAAGATGCAAAGCCAGGCTGCCCCACACGTGGCTCTGCCAGTCCCTCGAGCCTATGCTTCCCTCACCGGGCTGACTCCGATGAATAGAGATCATCTGGTCTCCCCCTTATTTTCAGCTGGAATGACAGAGGCCCAGAGATGGGGGAGAGCTTCCTACAGTGGCAATGCAGGGACCAGAACCCCCATCTCTTCTGATCCCAGGCAGGAAAGGTATTTTCCTGAAGCCAAAACTGAAAGAGAGGCTGGTTGAGTCGGCTTCACACAGCATTAGGGCAAGCTCTTTATCTGCAAAATGAGGGAAAGCCCGTTGTGGGGTTGTTGGGGAGATTAAATGGGAATGTTTATGAAGCACCCAGCATCAGCTTAACAGATCACATCTGTTATTGCTGTTCTTATCATTATTATTGCAAGGCCTTATCTCATACCAAGTTTATGTGGCTTAGCTATAGGCTTTGGAGTCTCCCTGTGTTCACGCAAATCCCAGATCCATTGCTTCCTGGCAGTGTGATTCTGGGCAAGTTATTTAACCCTTCTGTGCCTCAGTCATCTTGTGCATAAAATGGGGGTAATCATAGAAACCAGCTCATGGGAAGCTCACAAAGATGAAAGGAAATCACGTGTGCAAAGTACTTAGCCCCATAGCCAGTGCTCACTAAAGGTGACTATCGCCACCGTGATGACCATGACCATGACCACCACAGCCTCCTTGTTCTGAAGTGCTCGTGCAGTCTGGCCTCATGCCAGGCCCACAGAAGGGCTCCACAAATCTCTGTGCTAACTGACTTTCAAGTTCCCACCCCTTGTTTCTCAGGGAAGCTTTCGCTTCTCCCAAAACACTTGCTCAGAGGACTTCTCTACTCTCAAAAAACAGTTCTAAACGTAAGAGAAATCACAGGAGGGCCCAGAATGCATTCAAGATAGTTTTAGTCATTGAATATTAAACTAATATTAAAATCTCACTTCTTTCAAAAGCATTAATGAAAGTAAGACTTCCATTTTTCTGCAAATAAAAAGTCCGTGCAAAATGTACAAAGATTTGCAGGATTGGCAAAGCCCCACCCAGTCCTCTGCTGAAGGGATTTTTAAACTGAAGCTGACTGAAGTCTTACAGTTCTCCCCAGGGGCCCCCAAAGGGAAACAACCAACAGGAAGGCTTCCGACTCTTCTCCCATTTAGACCATCTTCTCTTGGGACACCCTCTTCTTGGCCCCAACCAAGAATGCAAGATCACATGGAAGTCTCCAGAGAAACCCTGGCTCTGGTTGTCCCTCCTTATTTATTCATTAGCAACTTGAAGTCTAGCTGATTTTGGAATCAGGCCAGGAGGGGAACACGACCTAGCTCCCCTTGCTAGGTTCCTGGCCCCAGGCCTAGTTTATTTTCTTTCTCTGGAGGCTTCAGGGCTGCTGTGAATCTCTGAGGTTGGAGTTTCAGTGTCCCTCACCTCCTCAGCTTCTCTACTCTCAAAGCTGTCTTGCTTTTTCAAGACAAATAGAAAGTAGAAAGTTGATTATTCAGAAGCCATAAGAGTCAAGGGTTTGGAAACCAAGGATAGGGGTGCGTCTTTGTTTCCCAGAGCTGCTATAACAACCCCCCACAAACTCAGTGGCTTAAAATAACGGAATCTATTCTCTCCTAGCCTGGAGGCCCGAACTCTGAAATCAAGGTGTCAGCTGGGTTGTTCTCTCTGGAGGCTTGGAGAGAGAATCCATCCCAGGCCTGTCCCAGCTTCTGATGGCTCTTCGAAGCCTTGGAGGTCCGGGGCTTAGAGCTGTATCCCTCGTCCCTGCCTCCATCTGCAGGGGGCCTCTTCCCCCTTTGTCTGTTCTCTGTCCGTCCTCTTTTCTTTTTATAAGAACATATTGGATTAGGCGCCCTCCCTAGTCCAGTATGACCTCATCTTAACTAATTACACCTGCAAAGCCCCTAAGGTCACTTTCTAAGGTTCCAGGTGGACACAGATTTTGGGTGGGACAGTACTTATCCCCTTACAGGGGGCAAGGGCTTAAAGAAATTATTTAGTGCTTTCCCCCACTGGGATCCTCTCTCAGTGCCTCACCTAGGCCATGGTCCCCCAGTATAGCCCGGAAAAAGGAGCAACACTGTGGCCCCTCTGTGGGACAATGTGGAATCTTGAAACCATTTTCCCAGCCAGTGTGTGTGATCTCATGACTACCACGGAGGGGGACTGGGCTTCCTCATCTTCCAATGATGAAATGGCTCAGAGAGGTTAGGCCACTTGCCTAAGGTCACACATCTGCTAAGTGGAGAGTGGGGCCTAGATCCCAGGCCTTCTCCCCCAAATCCAAGGCTCTTTCTGTCTCTTTTCCTTACCAGGGAAGATACAGGGCTAGTGAGTTTGCAAGAGAAAACAGGTGGCCTGAAAACCTGTTGGGGGTTTGGGGAGAAACTGCTTCTGAAGAAAGTAGGAGAGTGTAAGGAAGTGCTCCCAGAACGCCATAGCAGGGCCCTGGCCAGGGTGGAAGAAACAGCTTGTTTTCCCCCAACATGAAAAAAATCAAGAGAAGCCCAGGTTTGGTGGTCTCCCTTCCTGCAGTTCCTCTGCATTAGCTCTCCTCTCCTGCCGCAGGCTCCTTGTGCTAATTCTGTCTTTTTTTTTTTTTTAAGATTTTATTTATTTATTTGACAGAGAGATTACAAGTAGGCAGAGAGGCAGGCAGAGAGAGAGAGAGGAGGAAGCAGGCTCCCTGCCGAGCAGAGAGCCCGATGCGGGCCTCGATCCCAGGACCCTGAGATCATGACCTGAGCCGAAGGCAGAGGCTTTAACCCACTGAGCCACCCAGGCGCCCCTAATTCTGTCTTTATCCGCAGGGCAGCTTTGCCATCTGCGGAGAGATGAAAGCGAGCTGGGACAGGTGTCTGGAGCTCGGGGGGGATGAGCTCAGCACACCTGCAGGGGGCACTCAGAGGGTAGGCTGCCTCGCCGGACACCCCAGCACGTAGGGCTGGGCCCCAGGAAAGTGCAGGCAGAGCCCAGTCTGTTTAATCAATGGCTATAAGCTAGAGTTTGAGAGCTAGCCTCGGTGTGCCCACCCACCTTGGGGCTGCTGCACCTGCCGTTCCCTCTGTCCAGAACATTCTTCCCCCAGATGGGCACATGGGCGCTTCCTCATTTGCTTCAAGTTCTGCTCTGTGTATGACCAGCCTTCTTAAAATCCGCGCCCCCAGCACTCCCTAGCTCTCTCCCTGCATTCTTCTCCAACATCTTATGTATTTTAGTTTTTAGTTTTGTTTATAGCCTATCCCTCTACGTCCTAGGGTCCAGGAGAGCAGGGATTTTCACCTGTTTTGTTCACTGTTGAATCCTTAGTGTCTGCCATGTTACTCAGACCTCAGTAAATATTTGTTAAATAAGTTGATATGTAAATGAATGAAGTTACTACAAGATTCAGCACGGTAATGTGAGGCTCTGGATTCAGATTCTCTAGAATCAAATCTCACTCCTCACTGCCTGGCATGGGATCTTGGGCATATTACTTAAATGTCTCTGGGCATCAGTCTTCTCATCTGTCAAATGGGGGTAATAAGAATGCCTATCCCACAGGGTTATGAGGAGGTCAGCTGAGTGAATCTCAAGTGCCAGTCTTCCATGTATATGTCAACTATCATGATTATTGGACTTTTATTAGTATTTGGGGAAGAACATTACAAAGTTGTGCAGGAGTGAATGAGGTGAGGGAAACATGCACCCACCTCTCCCCATCCTCAGGAGCCTTAAGAATTTCAAGGTCTCCACTGAGCTACCAGTGTTTATCCCAGTGCCTGGCACAGACTGGGCCTTTGGGAGGCAGCCGATAAAGAGAACTTGCATCATTCTCCAGGGCTGCTGACAAAGCATGGTTCCGTGTTCCACGGCCCCATGCATGGGAGGCAGCAGATAACTCCGTGGTGAGGGGAGCAGGGAGGGTAGAGTGTGTCCAGAAGAGGTGGGTTGTCTGTTGGCTTTCTGTCACTTTTGCCTGGCCATGGAGGCTCCCTCAGACATCTGGGGTTCAAGTTCTGGCTCTGTCCCCAGCTGGCCTGACCATGCCAAGTTTCCACCTTGAGGACTTTCAGAAGGAGTTGTATCCTGCCAGATTCCATCCTGACCCATTAGGTAAGTATTGATGGGGCTGCTGTTCTGGGTCCAACCTGCTGCCAACTGCCTGAAGGGTGTTAGATCTTGGGCTTAGCACCGACTGTGCTCCAGTCCCAACTCTGCCCCTGCTTGCTGAGGGTGACCTTATGCAAGTCGCTCAATTTCTCTCACCCCATTCTCTTCATCTGTCAGATCATACACACACACACACACACACACACACACACACACACACACACACCCTTCACCGCACAGAGGAGTGTGACAATGGAGCAACAGAGCCTGTATAAAACACCCACAGTGGTGCCTGGTGTAGAGCAGGGGCTCTGGACACAGTGCTTCCCTTCTCATCCAGCCTGGCAGGGAGGGGGAGAATGGGGGGAGGAAGGGAATGAAGACAGCAGGAGTGAACAGTCACCACATTTTTGCACCTAACCTTGTGCAAAGTTAAAAGCTTCGCCCATTTCAATCTCCTTATTATTCCCATTTTACAGAAGAAATTGAGGCTTGGCAAGGACAAGCAAGCTTCCCAAGGTCACGCAGACCCTAATGGGCAGAGCAGGAACTCAAACCCATTTCTTTCTGTTGTGAAAGCCTTGGTTGTTACTGTAACACACTGCTTGCCTCTCACAGAGTGAGCAATGAGCCACCGGTTCCCTCAGCCCACTCGGCCAAGCAGGAAGGTACAGGTGGAGGAACAGGGCAGGACGCCTGGCACACAGCAAGCAGCTGAGGCCATGCCTCCAGGACAACTGTGGGTGACATTGCAGCTTTTTATCAAGCCATGTTCTTGCTGTCTGCCCAGAAAGACTCTGCTCCTGGGCAGGGAGTGGGACAGCTCTGAGTTCACAGAATCCTTTCTGCTCTAACCAGATTGAACACTGTGAATCTCTACCCAGAGACCCCATCCATTAGTTGATTAAAAGCCATAGATCAGCCTGCCTGGGACCCGCCAGTGCCATTATGAATAAGAAGTGTCAGGAAATCTTTCGGCATAACCAATGTCTCCGAAATTGCCATGGTGACAGTTAATAAAACTTCGGAGTCTCTCTTTTGGCAGGCTGGCTCTGCCGCCAGGCAGCAACATTTGGGACAGCCTTGGAAACCATTTGTATTTAAATGAGCCGTGAGTACCATATCTCAAAGTTCCACACCCTCTTATTTAAAACAACCACTGCCATCAAAAATGAGTTTGTCAAACAATTACTCCCAGCCAACAGAAGCGGCTGTGAACAGCATTCAGGGCATCCAGGATTAATGAGAGGCAGTAAGACTGACCACCTTAGTGGGCATAGACATGGTTACTAGCTAAACTGCTCAAGTTCAAATCCAAGCTCCATCACCCCCTCTATCTGTGTGAACTTGGGTAAGTTGCATAACCTCTCTGTGCTTCAGTCTCTTCACATATAAAATGGGGATAAAGCTTAGTAACTCTTTCAAGGGGCTGTTGTCAGGATTCAGTGTTACTATTGATCTCTTCGTCATTTTGGGCCACTATAACAAAGTACTCTATACTGGGTGGCTTATGAACAACAGAAATTTAAAATCTCACAGTTCTGGAGGCTAGGAGGTTCAAGATCAGGCACTGGCAGATTCAGTATCTGGTTTTCATTATGCTGGGTTTTTACTATAACCTCACGTGGCAGTGGGAACAAGGGAACTCTCCGGGGTTTCTTATAAGGGCACTAATCCCATTCATGAGGACTCCACCCCCATGACATAATGACCTCCTAAAGGTCCTGCCTCCAAACACCACTGCATAAGGGGTGAGGCTAAATAAATTTTGCAGGGGACGCAAACATTCAATCTAGAGCAATGGAAAAGGCTTAAGAATTGTCCTGGCATGTGTGTAATGCATACTCATTTTCTTACTAAACATTTATTATACACTGTGTCTCCAATTTCTCATGCCACTCTGACCCATCCTCTCTAACCCATACCCTTCCACACTGACTCTGCGCTGGATCTGAGGACTTTGTTTGGCCCCAAGAATGCAGTAGACATAATGGTGCTCTGGTTCGTTTGGCCCCAAGAATGCAGTAGACATCATGGAGCCTAGACCTAAAGATCTTGTTAACTTCTTCTCCCTCTCTTGGTGCCCTAGAATAGCCATGTGAATGAACCTGACTAGCCTGCTTCAGGGTGACAGATTGTGAAGGAGAACCCAGCTGACTCCCATAACTGTGAGAGCCCAGCACAGAAAACAGAACCAACTCCCCTGACCTATAGCTGACTGAGAGGATGCATGAGAAATCCTAGTGGAGACTGGAAGAACCATCCATATGTGCCCCAAACATAAATGCTTAGTGTTTAAGTCATTTGAGTTTTGGGGTGGTTTGTTACACAGAAATACCTAACGGATACAGGACCCACTACATACTGAGAACTGAGTGCAATACTGCTCACCCCTCCCAGGGTTCACTGTCCAGCAGAAGAAAACAAGGCCAAAAAGTAATCCCATCACAACTGGGCCTTGTGGGATCACCCACTGAGATGGAAGAGGGCACTCCAGGCAGCAAGACCGGCATAGGCAAAAGCCAAGAGGTGAAGAAAAACCATGAATCCAACCCTTCTTTGGGTATGGAGACAAATGCAAATGTTCAAGTATTTCTTCCCCTACTGTGATTCTCCAATGAGCAGGGGATCTGAGCATCCCATCCCTTAACAAGGAGGAAGAACATGTACCACAAAACCTTCTCCATGTCAAATGCAGGAGCATGGCTTTAGATGGATCCATGTCATCATCTCCACAACTGAAGGAGGTAAGATTTTTCAGAGAGGCGAGGAGACCAAGAGATTTGCCTGAGACCATACAGTTCAGAAGTGGTACCGATGCCTCTCCCAGACATGAGGCACCACGACCCAGCTTTAGAAGCAGAGGAAGAGCAGCTCAAACCACTCACTAGGTTTTGTGGGGGGTTTTCTGCCCCTCACTAACTTTGTGACCTCAGGCTAAATACAACCCACCTGCAGATAAGGTGACATCCCCCAAGAGCTGAAGAATCAGTAGCCATTTGTTATATTACTTATTATAATTCAAAATAATCTAATTTCACAGAGAAATAATATTAACAAATACTAGAGGAAAGGGGGGAGTAAAGGAAAGCAGTGAAAATGCATCCCCTCCCCCAGCACAGGGCCTAGAGTTCAGAGGTCAAGTGCTGCTGCCTCCTCCTGCCCCAGGAAGGATACCAGTCACACAAGGGCCGGCCTTCCCACCTCCAACCTGGCCTCTGCCTACAGGACCAGGGCCTGCCCAACAGGTGGAGGACAATCCCCCAGGGGAGCTTCACAGCTGAACTGCTCCCTAAGACATGCAGGCTGCACAAAGTCTGTCCCCACTGGGCTCCTTGCACATCTGAGCTCCTGATGCCTCTAAGGAAGGTTCTCCAGACATTTTCTCAGAAATCGAGGGTAGAACCACATTTGCCTTGAAATGGTAGGCTTCCTACTTAGGAACAGGGCCTCTCATGCTTGGTGCTCTCAGAGCATGCTCTCAGAGCATGATGTTCTGCTGCCATTGACTTGAATTTCTTAATGCTTTTTACCCAGGGACCCCTACCTTTTCATTTTTCACCATGGCCTACAAATCACTTAGACTTTCCTGGTTGTGGCCTGTTCCAAGTGTGGATGCTGGGTATCCCCAATCAGATCTGCAACAGCAGAGATCAAAGCTGCAGCCCCCTTTGGTCAGATAGACTTGGGTACATATTCATTCAACAAGCATTTAGGAGCACCTACTGTGTGCCTGGCACAGGGCTCTGTGCTGGGGGTACATAAAATGAATGAAACAAAGATGACCTTTAAGAACTCTGCATATCCCGAATGCACTCTTGATTTCCCTTAGTCCTGCTCCCTTCCTCCTGCCCCTGTACTTCACCCACTCAGTCAACAGTGCCACCATCCTCTCAGTCTCTCCAGCTGGAAATCCAGGAGTCATCAAAATTCCTCTAAGTCACTCAGCCCTGCATACGGAACAACAGGAAGTTCCACAGGTTTCACTGTCAAAGCTTAGCTCCAATCCATGCATGTCTCTCTATCCCCACTGGTATCCCTTCTCCAGGCTACCTTCTCCTCTCATCTGGGAGCTCCAACAGCTCTCAGCTGGTCTTTCTACCTCCATTCTTGTCCCATTCTTCCAGAAGAATTAACACATAAAAAAATCATATCACTCCCTGTTTAAAACCCTCCAATCACTTCCTATTGCCCTTAGTATAACGTTCCTGCTCCTAACCTTGGCCTCAAGCCCCAGGGTCTCCCAATATCACCTTCTGTTGCTCCCCCTTGTTCATGATTATATAGCCAACTGGGCTTCCTTTCAATTCCCTGAGTACAGCAAGCTCTTTCCTGCCACAGGGCCTTTGCACATGCTGTTCCCTAGACCCAGACCACTTTCTGTGGTCCTGGATCCTGCTGTGCCTTTCTCTCCTTTTAGTTCTTAATAGAAATACACAGCTTCCAAGAAGACTTCACTGCCACTCTGTGTAAAGGTTTTTCAGCCCTACCCTATTACCCTGTATCCCATCTTGGCTTTTTTCAACCATCACCTATCACAATGGGTGATTATGTTGTTGATACATCTTTCTAAATTTTTAAGAGTCTCCCTCCATGACCCACCCCTAGAGACTGTAAGCTCCATGAGGGCAGGGATATTTTCATCTGTCTGAGTCGCTCTTAACCCTAGTACCAAACACCGTGCCTGGCACATAATTGGGGTTCATGACTTGCTTGCCAAATGAATGAATGAGTGGATGAACCAATAAAGAGCTTGCAGCCCTGGGCAGGAGGCAGAGAAATAAAGCTACAGTTATGATCCAGCCTATAGCATGGATGCTGCAGGTGCACAAAAGAGTCACCATCTTTATCAAGATGGGGGGTCAAGGGTTAATAATGGTTTGGCTATTCCAGTTTGGCTATGGTGTAAGTGTATATAAAGTGTTTAGCTCTATGCCTGGCATGCCAAAAACACTCAATACCTGTTAGCTATTGTTATTGTATCGTTATTATTATCCAATATATTGAGGGTTGGGCAGAGTCTTGAGGGGCAAATGGGATTGAAACAGAGAGGGTGGACATCGCAGCAGAGAGGCCATGGAAAGCAGGAGGCAGGACAGATCACGTGCATCTGGCTGTCTGGGAGGAGCGCTGGGTGGGTGGAGAGCACTGAGGGGTGCAGCTAGGGCTCAGATCCTAAAGCCTTGTCAGCCATGCTAAGGGGGAATGGGAAACCCCTGGAGAATTGAAGCAAGACACGATCTGTTTTTGACAGTGCATTGTGCTGGTTGTGCGGAAGATGAATTAGAAGGGGCCAGGAGAAGATAGTTATTTCTGAACTCCAGGGAGCTCATCCATCCATTTCATGCAGCCCTCAGAAGGGCTCGGTATCACGTTACAGCAGCGGGAGGGTGACGGGGTGTCGCTGACAACCCTACCTTCAGTGTGCTGTAAACGGGCTCACCTTTGGAGTCTCAGCCTCCAGCTGAAAGAGAAATGAGGTTTCCAGCTCACATTTTGCAAGGAGGAGGGCAAAAAGATGCATCAAAGTGCACCAACCTCATCCCAAATTAAGTTGTGAACAAGAGAAAGAAAATCTGTCCTCTATGGGGCCATATTCTTCTTGCTTTAATGCCACTTCTTTCAAACCTATCAAAGCAAAACGTGCTCTGCACAGTGGTTGCGTCATATCTTGGGGCTGCTATGTGGAGTCCATCTGCTTTGGAAAAGGGCACCATTTAGTTCTAATGTTGAATTCCTTGATCTGAGAATCTTCAGAGTCATTTTATATTCTCTCTCTCTCTTTTTTTAAGTTATATGTGTCCTAACCCCGTGGGGGAATTCAAATATTCTTCTGCTTTCTTATGGGAAGCGATGGAAGTGGGAAGGAAGGAAGAAAGGAAGGAAGGAAGGAAGGAAGGAAGGAAGGAAGGAAGGAAAGGGGGGAGGGAAGAAAGAAAGAAAGAAAGAAAGAAAGAAAGAAAGAAAGAAAGAGGAAGGGGGAGGGAGGGGAGGAGGGAGAAAGGAAGGCAGGAAGGAGGAAGGAAAGAGAGAGGAAGAAGGAAGGAAGCGAGGAAGAGAGGGAGGGAAGGAGGGAAAGAAGATGGGAAAGAAGGAGGGAGGGGGGAAGAGAGAGAGAGAGAGAAATCAGTAAGAATAAGACAGATCAGGGAAAAGCAACCCCCAAGAAATGCTTCCAATCATTTCCTACCCATCCCCATGGGCTGTTCATGATTCAGAATTCCAGCAACCATACATGAATCATTTGGACAACAGAGATCGACTATTAAGGGAAGCAGAGCTTTGACATTTATTGAGCACCTGCTGCATACCAGGCACAGTGCTAAACTTGCCATCTCAATTAAACTTCCATCTTTCCTTCAGAAATGGCTCTCTTATGATCCTTATTTTCAGCTGCACAGACAGCACACTGAAAGGTTAAGTGATGTGGCTAAGGGTACGCAGATGGCGTATGATGACTGTTGATGCTATTATGCTCCCTGGCCAACAGTGTGCTGCTTGGAAGGATGCCAAAGTTGGGGAAGGCGGAGCCCAGCCTTGAGAAGCTCAGGGCTCCCTGTGCTAGGAAGGAAGACTCAAGCAGGGCCATGAGAAGCAGAGGAGAGGTTCCCTGTGGCCTCCACTTTGGGACGTCCATTTCTTACTTGCCCCACATGCCAATCATCTGGACATCGGATGCGGAGGTGGCCAGTTCGGCTATCAAGAGAGCTGCTTCATCAGCGTGCACCAGGCCTGTCAGGGCTCTGAAACAGGCCCGGCGCAGGAGGAAGAGAAATCCAAGGCTGCAGAGCCTCTCCCCCACCATGCGGCCTGGGCCTCCTGGGGCCTAGCACGCTGGCTCGAAAAGCGCTGGCACTTACAATTATACAAGTGGGAAACCTAAAGGCCCAGACACATGACTGTCTCATCCAAGGTCACACGCCTGGCTCTGTCTCAGTTCACAGATGTAGCTGATGGTGGGTGCTTTGCAGGCCTTGCCTTGGGCTCAGGTTGGAGTTCCGCTTTACTTTTAAATTATCTCGTTTCTGCCTCTTCTAATTTCTCTGGCAAGCACCCTCCCTTCCCTTTGGGTGCCATCTACAGTGACCCCAGTGGGCACCGAGTGCAGACTCTGAATGGCGCCCCCTGGGGACAGAGCATGGAACTAGTGGCCAAAGACTCAGGCTGAACCCTGGGTGGGGGGTGGGGGGGTGATGCAGGTCCAGCACAATTCCACGCTTTCTTCATTCGTCCTCACAGCAGCCCCTGAGGCCAGTCAATGGTCAAAGGTCCTCATTTTTGCAGGTGAAAAAGCTGAGAGGATTAATATTCTGTGTAAGTCATGCAACTCACCTTGAGGGACAGAGCCTGGTTTGGGAGATGGTTTCCAACTCAGGTTAGTCTGACACTTGCTTCCATCTGGGCCTTGTTCTTGCAATCTCTAAAATGGGGACTGCAGAACTTATTTTTACAGGGTTGCTCTGAAGTGCATTTAAGAGAGTTAAGGAAGGGCACCTTGATGGCTCAGTTAGTTAAGCGTCTGCCTTCAGCTCAGGTCGTGATCCCAGAGTCCTGGGATCGAGTCCTGTGTTGGGCTTCCTGTTCAGCGGGGAGTCTGCTTCTTCCTCTGCCCCATCCCTGCTCGCTCTAGCTCTCTCTCTCTCAAATATATAAATAAATAAAATCTTTTTAAAAAAGGCAGTTCTAGAGAAGTCCTCCACCTACGCTTAGTTATCAGCTCTTTCATGACTATTTGTGAGAGCACAACATCCCAAATGTTGGCTGAACATGGGGCCCCTGGGACATGCCCTGGCCACCATCACTGAGCCCACGTGGATATGGGTCAGAGGTCAAGGCTCCAGTTCTCCCTTGGCCTTCATAAGTAAGTTCAAAGTCTCATTTTTTTAGCTTGCGGGAAGACGTAACAAAGAGGCTGTGCCCGGTGCCTCTGATCTCCCTCTCTCTCTGCTGAGGAGACCAGGGCAGGCTCCACAATTCGTGGAGACAGAACTAATACACGGGCTGACCTGTGAGTTCCATCGTGAGCTGAACCGGTAATTGTGAAAGTTAATACAGTCTGGGGAAGCGGCGCAGCTACTTAAATTTCAAATGTGGCCAGATGCCAGAAACATCCTGGTGTGCAGGCCAGGGTCCATTTCATTCTCTTACTACCCCCACCCCCACCACTCGCTTCGGGTGCAGCTTCAGGAGGACCTGGAGTCTCAGGTAACCACCACCATGAAGCACCAGGCAGGGCTTGGGGTGGCGGAGAGGAGATTTAAAAAGTCAACCTAAGGGCCTCCACCTCTTCTCAGCCTGGGAGCGGAGGTCTGGGGCCAAACATACTGTTACCTTGAATGTTCTGGAACAGACTGTTCCAGAAAACAAGAGATAATTGAGAAGGGCTATGAGATCCTGAGAGGATCACCACCTTTCAAAGATTGAGAATATGTTTCTAAAAACTCTACTCTTTTAAAAATTATCAAGCTCTTTTTGGGAGGCATTTTTCAAAGTAGTCCATCACCAAATCTCCTCACAGTTCCCCTGAAGTAGAAGTCATTATCCCCATTTTTTAGATGAGGAAATTGAGGCTCAGAGAGGTCAGGTAAACTTGCCCAGGCCCACACAGTGTGGCAGCAAAACAGTTGGGATCTGGGCACAAATCTTCAGAATTTGAATCCAGTCTCTTCCTGTCACCCCACGTCTACTGGACACTGCATTTGGAAGGCAGTTCTTTTCTCTGGGATTAAGGACTTCACTGGCATCACTGGTCATTCTGGGGATAGACACAGAAGCTGGCGGAGCCTGGGCTGAAGCTCTTTCAACCCCAGAAAGGACTGAGGAACTTGTCTGACCTTCATGTGGTCACCTGGGGCTTGCCTCCCTGCCCAGATGGTAAGGGACACAGCAGAGGAAATGATCCCAGTCTTCTGACATGGCTCATTTTTTAAAAAAAGATTTATTAGAGAGAGAGAGTGCTCACGATAGAGTGTGCATGCGGGGGGGGGGGGGGGGCAGAGGGAGAGAGAGAATCTCAAGCAGACTCCCCACTGAGTGCAAAGCCTGATGTAGGACTCCATCTCATGACCCATGAGATCATGACCTGAGCCTAAATCATGAGTCAGATGCTTAACCAACTGAGCCCCCCGGGTGCCCCTTGAGGTGTCTCATTTATTGTGTTTGGTGTCCATGCTCTAGTGCACATTGGATTTCCAGTCTCTATAACTTATAAACCTGACCAAACATGTGCCCATCCCTCCCTCCCAATCTGCATGGTACAAGGCCCTCCTGTCTCCAAACGGTCCTCCCCACCTAAGCCACCACAAATAAACACACCACTCAAATAAAGAAAGCAGATTGGATGGAATATGGCAGCTTTGGGACAAGTCCCCAGCCTACCTTTTTCTACCAGACTAACCCCCAGGCCCTCCTCCCTAGGAACTCCAGAGAGCCAAAAACCACTTCTCACCTCGGAGGGGGCCCGGAAAAATTCTAATTCTTCTTCCTAAGCATTCACGCAGCACTGACGCTAGTCCACCGTGCCTGTGTTAAAGTGGTTTCTCCAGCCTGGATGTCTTCCCATCTGTGGTGGGTGGAATAATGGTCTCCAAAGATGGGGCTGGAACCCATGAAGATGTTACCTAACAGGCCAACAGTGACTCTGCAGATGTGATTAAATTGAGGACCTCAGGATGGCACAATTATCCAGGATTACCTGGGTGGCTCAGTGTAATCACATGGGTCCTTATAAGAGGGAGGCAGGAGGGCCAGACACAGAGAAGGAGATGGGGATGACAGAAGCAGAGTCTCAGAGAGATGTGAAGATGCTATGCTATTGGTTTTAAAGATGGAGGAAGGGGCCACGAGCCAAGGTACGCAGGAGGTCTCCAGAAACCGGAAAAGGCAAGGAAGTAGATTCTCCCCTAAGGCCTCAGAAGGCACACAGCTCCACCTTGATTTTAGGGCTTCTGACCTCCAGAGCTGTAAAATCCTAAATCAGTGCTTTTTCGAGGCACTAAATTTGTGACAATTCCTCATGAGAACCTCTGTCTCGGATTGGCTTCTCCAGAACCCAATCCCCACCAAGGATTTTGCTCAAACGTGAGCTTCTCAAGGAGACCTTCCTGGGGGCTTTCCCTATCCCAGCAACTCTCTGCCTCATCCATTCTGGCTTTTTCTCCATAAAACTTATCACCATCCAACACATTCTGCATTTTACTTATTTATTTATTTATGCGATTACTCATTTATTTATGTATTTACATATACATTTATTTTCTGCCTCCTCCCCCAGAATATAAGCTCCCAAGAGCGCAGGGGTTCTGTGGAGTTCATGGCTGTGTTGTTTCCTAGTTGCTAAGGCTAGGAAAATCAACAAAACAATGTGGGTATTGATCAATAGCTGTTGAATTAGTGAATGACTAAATGAATGAATGAGTGGCTTGTCCTTCCAGTCCCACGCTTCCTTGGCTGACTCCTCCAGTTTCTGGCCTCCCCCCTGCCTATTTCTGCCTGATGGGCAGTGTGGGGCACCCCAGTTCATCCGCCTAGCCTGCTGCTTGTTCTTACCAAGTTTCTCCCTTGCTCTTGAGAAACTCAAGAGAACAAGTCATACCATTTCATTTTTCCAACTCCTGCTGACCGAATACATCCCACGGTTTTGTGGATTTGTCATAGGAGCACGGCTGTGTTGGAAACAGCATACACCAAGTGAAGGAGAGAAGACTCAAGGGTGGCCAAGCAGGCCAGGCGCCCCCACCTCCTCCACGCTCTTTACTTAAGAGTCCTCCTGGGCCTCTGGGAAGCACAATTATCTCACAGGATTTACATGCCTTATGCTTTTCATGAGTCCCTTACCGCCTCTCCTGGAACCATTACCAGCTGGGAGGGAAAGAAAGGGAGGAAAAATGGGAAAAAGGACAAAAAAACATCAAAGATCTATTACCGGCTACTCCACCTCCTAAAACTTTGGAGCCTGGTGACAAAAAGCTAGCAGATGTTAGGCTCTTTGTCAAAATAAATAACAAATAAGCTTTCAAAATCAATCCTCCCCAGTTTGCAGTATGCATTGCAATGACAACCAGAAAAAAATCTTTGGATTTCAAAGGGCTAAATGAAGTGAAATCTACAGTCTTCTCTACTTTTCAAACATAAATTAGGTTATAGCCCAGAAAGGAGGAAAGTGACTAGAGTGAACATTCTATTAAATTCTAACTTTACTTTGGAAATTTCTAGCTTAATTGGAAAACAAGGATCCAAATTGAAAACCTTCACTCATTCACTCGTCCTATCCATTTAGCGAATGTTTACTGAACACCAGCTATGTAATCCACGCCAGACCACGGGAGTGCAATGATAGGATGACCCCTCACTGTCCTCAAGAATAAGAAAAGAGTATAGACCAAGGACGTTTAAAAAAAAATAATTCTAGGGCCCCCTTCCAGAGACACTGAAATCAGAACTTCTGAGGTGACATTGGAATTCTGCATTTTATGTAAACCCCAAGGTGATTCTTGAGCACTTAGAAATCTTAACTTGAACTTTGAGAACCACTGGCTCACCATCCCCCCCCCCCCAGGAACAGAGCCTGGTTCTGTCTCTTCTTCCAGCACCCAGCTTCCAACTCAGAGCCTCATTCTCCTCATCAATAAAAGTGGAGAAATACCAAAAACCTGGACAGGTCACTGCAAGACTTTAAAGGAGGCTATGTGTGCCATGCCCTTGGTTCAGGGTCCAACATGGTGTCTGTGTTTACTCAACAAAGCTGTCATCTTTACCGGTTTTGTACTGGTGGGGCCACCCCTCCCACTCACTCTTTTCCCTGTCTTCCTTTCCCTGACTCCCTACTTTCCCTCTTCCATCTGAGAAATACTTATCATGTGACTCAGAGGTCCCCAGCACTGTGTTAGGCAGTCGGGAAGTTCAAGTGTGCTCATTACATGGATCCAGGTCTGGTGGAACAGACATTCTCATGGGGAAGTTGATAATAACTTGAACGAACAGATGAAGTAATCAAGACTGCACTAATCTGCAGGAATGAAACACAGAAGGCACAGAAATAGGGGGTGAGCGAGGGGGCCTAACCAGGAAGCATGGTAGAAGGAAGGCCTCTCTGAAGAGGTGATGGCCACAGGCAGCCTAGACAGTTGAGAAGGGGCTGGAAACGGGAGCCTCCCTCCAAGGCGAGGGGGACAACACGGAGAGTGCTCTGGAAAGCAGGCGTGAGCTTGAGGTGTTTGGGAACCGAAAGAGGTGAGTGTGGCCGAATGGAGGAGGCTAAGGGATGAACCTGGAGGGGGAAGCTGAGGCCAGACGGTGCAGAGCCTCATAAACTGGGCAGTGGGCAGAAAAGCTAACAGGCCTGCAAGGCGTCTGCATGGATGCTGACGTGGTGCTGAGGCAGGGGCCTCAAGGCCCCAAATGTGCCAGGGGCAACCCTTCCCTGATGGGATTATGAGGAGATATGGTGGGTGGAGGGATTCCCAGGTCACAACCCAGACAAGATTCCTAATAGACGGTACGCACCCCCCAGTGAATACCAGCTAAATATCGTGCCAACGAATAAGTCATAGGAAGGCGTTTAGAGTTTATTCTGGGCACAACGGGAAGCCACTGATGGGTAAAGCAACAGGGAAATAACACCAGCAGGATGACATTTTTAAAAACCCATTCTGTTTGCTGTGTGCGGATGAATGGCAGGGGCCAGAGTGTGAGGAGAGGCAGGGAGGAGGCCTCTGCGCTGGTCCAGGAGAAAGGGGGATGCCGCCGATGAGGAGAGGTGGGCCAGCTGGTAGTTTCAGCCCCGCCTGTGTGGTCCCCAAGGCGCCCTGGAGCCCAGCCCACCTGCAGGCTCCTGAGCATCCCTGCAGCCACCGGACAGACAGGTAGAGGTGAGAGTTCTGACCTGCAGATGCCTCTCTGAGGGTAAGGGGCCCAAGCCGAGAAATGAGAGGCTAATTGGCCTGAACCCTTCCTTCCACATTCCAAACATTCCCAGAGCTGAAGTTCAAACCCAGCTCATGTCAACCGGAGACAGTCGACCTTATTATTAAGCCAGGCATGCCTGGCTAAGGTTAAATCCTGGAAGAAGAAAAAACGTGGACATCTGAAGTGCTATTATCTATGAATTATAGCACCGCGAAAGACGCGCAAACTGTTAGCACTTCGTGTGTGTGGGTGATTGTCTTCATGTTCAAGCAACAAACAGGTTGTTCTTCGAGAGACAAATGTTAGCCAACATCTATGGCTGTTAACAACCACAAGAATAAAATAAAGCGGGTGGGGCGCCTGGGTGGCTCAGTGGGTTAAAGTCTTTGCCTTCGGCTCAGGTCATGATCTCAGGGTCCTGGGACCGAGCCCCGCATCGGGCTCTCTGCTCAGCAGGGAGCCTGCTTCCTCCTCTTTCTGCCTGTCTCTCAGCCTACTTGGGATCTCTCTCTCTCTGTCAAATAAATAAATAAAATCTTAAAAAAAAATAAAGAAAACAAAAACAGGTGATGCCTTATGTTTGCAAAACACATTCCCACTGCTAATTGCCTAAAATTGACACAAGCAAGAATGTTTTCTTCAGAGAAACAGATATTAAATAAGATTTTTTTTTTTTTTTGGAAAGGTGGTGTGACTGCTTGGCATTCAAAGTTATTTCACCTAGAGCACGTGCCCTCTGAGAGCACACAGCTGGAGCCTCCTGAGGCTGGAATTTATTTTTTCCATCAAGATTGTCACTACAAAGGACCTGGTGCTAATGTGTCGTTTTGTCTCATCTTCGGTGAGAACTTTGGGGTCGCTCAATGAAATGGCTCCTAGAACTCAAGAGGGAGTGGGGGCAACGATAGTGGTTATTGGTTAAAAAGAGAGAGAGAGAGAGAGAAGAACAGAGATGTTCTCGGAGGGCTGATGCCTTTTATCTGTTGGAAGATGTTTCTAGAAAGCACAGATATTTTGCATTTCCTGAGGACAAAGCATCAAGCACGTAAAGAATATCCTGGTGTCTCTCTCTCAAGGCTGCAGCATGCAAGTTTCTGACAGGCTAAGACAGAAGCAAAGCAGGAAAAGGGCAGGTTCCATGTGAGTGTTCAAACAGAGCTCCATTTGAGTTCAACACCACAGTCCCACCTGAAAGAATCCATCACGAGATGCCACAGAGTTGGAATAATACATTTTTTTAAAAAAAGGCAAACTCGTTTCTGTGGCCTGGAAAGGCGTGATCTGCCGGCTCTCCGTCCTTCGGAGAATGGCTTTCAGACGGCCCCCTCCACACCTGCCAGTGCATGAAAAGGGGGACCCGTGTGAAACACTGACCCCCCCGTCCCCCTTCACATTTCCAGAAAACAACACTGCACAGTGTTGGCGGTGACTGTAGAGAGAACCGGTGCCTTAGAGCTGAGCTCAGAGCAACTCCGAGTTTCTGGGTCACCTTTCCATGGCCTTCCCTTGTAAAGAATATCCTCGGGAGAGACAGCTGCAGTTCCGACTGAGCGGCTGCCAGCCAAGGTCAAGGCTGTTTGGGGGTAGTACAGGGACAATGGCAAGAGAAGGCAAACAAGCCCCCATCCCCACAGTAGTCAGCTGAGTGATGTCGCCCCGGAAAAGATATGTCCACATCCTAATTCCCGGAACCGTGAATGTGACCTTATATGAGATGCGATTAAATTGAAGATCTTGAGATGGGGGATCATCCTGGATTATTCAGGTGGGCCTGAACTGCAATGATAAGTGTCCTGATAGGAGAAAAGCAGGGGGAGACTGGAGATAGACAGGAGGGGAGGTGATCCTGGGACCTCGGAGGCACAAACTGGACCATGTGGCTGCAAGGGGAAAAAAAATTCCTCAGCAGCCAGAAGCCAGATGAGGCAAAGACCTGATTTCCCCCTGGAAGATTTCCCACCAGAAGGAGTGCTGCCCTGTCCACACCTTGACTTTGAACTCCTGGCCTCCAGAAGTGTCAGGGGACACATCTCTGTTGTTTTAAGCCACCCAGTTTATGTGCTACGGCCGCCACAGGAAACTAATACACGTCATCAGAGGACGTTACCCACAGGAGTTGCGCACCGCCTGGAGCCCAGGCTTTCTCAAGAAGGATCCATGGACCTCTAGACACTCAAGGATGGTTTTCTACCCCTGAAAACATACACAAAATTCTATGTGACAGGGCGCTCAGGCATGCTGGGGGGGAAATGTCTGCTTTCACCAGACTCTCAAAAGGGACCAAGATCCCCAAAAGTACCAGACCTCACAGATCTCCATGAAGGCCCAGAGCTGTCCAGCGTCACACAGCTTAGCACTCATTCACTCGCTTATTCTTGCATCTTTCTGCAAAGATGTATAAAGCAACGACTATGGGCCAGGAGCCCAGCTGTGTGCTAAACAAGCAGAGCCAGTAGATTTCCCACCGCATGCTGGGAAAAAAATAATCAGAGACACAATCTCAATGCCTGGAGCTTCCGTCCACGAGGTCTAATCTCCCTTAAGCCTTGACTGCCTGTTGCATCTTGGAGACTGTGGTGGGCAGGATAAGTCTCCAGCACGCTCTGAGTCAGTGATAGGCTTGAGTATGTGGCCATGGAAAGCCCTCACACACTTACAAGTTCCAGAAATTTCAATATGGCGACCATACTCCTGACTGCCTCTCTCAGCCAGAAGTGGCCCCAGATCCTTGCTTAGACCATGTGATCACATTAGTGGTGTAGAAAAGACAACCCTGGCACTAACTGCAGACCACGCTCAGAGCCGCAAGTCCAGCCCATCCCTCCCTCCTCGGTACTTCCATCTGCCTTGGATTAGGCCTCTTAGCATCTATCACATCATTTTTGGAAGGAGTATGGCTCCTGGTCCATAAGCGGCTTGAAGGCAGAGGTTGAGCGTCACTTCTGAACAGTCTTCTCTCATCACCACATCTGATACCTTGGAGAACATTCGGTGGGCATTTCCTGAATGAAGAAATGAGTCAGTGAACTGTCCCCCTCTTCCCATTCCTTCCACTGCAGCTGAGGGAAAATCACGAGAACTCCACGTGGGCAGATGTGGGGACCTGGGTGCATAGGCACATGAATGGGTTGCATTTTGAGGAGGATGCCCTGGAAATATGGAGAAAGAATTTAAAACAGTCTGCGCCTACACAGTCCCATGAGGCACCCACCAGCCCCATGGGGCGACTTAAATTTAAATTAGTAACTCAGTCACACCAGCCACATATTAAGTACTTAATAGCCACACGTGACTACTGGCTGGACAGACAAAGAACTTCTCTGTCAGGGCAGGAAATCCTCTTGGGCAGCGCAGGGCTCTCTCCCCTTCAGAAGTTATATCCTGAGGAAATAATAAGGGGAGAACAAAGTATCTTGGATAGAGGGCACCATTTAAAACAAGGGAAGTTTGCCCAAATGCTTCCACCCAGGAGACTGATTGAACAAGCTCTCAAGAAAAAATAATGGCCCCTCACTCACTCAACAAATATTTATTGAGCACCTACTGTGCACCAGGCGTCGTGGCGCCGTGGCACGAGGACACGGAAGCCAAACGAGGCAGAGAGGACCTCTGTCCTCGTGGTTCTTTCCTTCTGGAGCATGGGAGGCAGAGGCTGAAGGCCCAGGAATGAATAAAGAAGATATTTCGAAATGTGTTAAGTATCATCAAAGATATAAAAATCCGGAAGCCGCAGACCATGATGGTGGGGGAGGGTGCTACTAGCAAAGGGTTCTCACGCATCAGGCGTCCCTAACCCTGTGCAGACACGCGTCTCTCAGAGCAGGTGGATTAAAGTCAGGGCGTCGGACTATGCGCACACCAGGGTCGAGTAGAAGCAGCCGGAGAGATGGCCAGGACACCCCACCCACTTTTCCATAAGAACACGTGGAGTCAAACAACAGCAAACGGAAGACAGCGCGGAGGCCTGAGGTTTAATTCACAGGCAGCAAGTATGGTTTTGGTGTGTTTGTGTTTGTTATGCTGTTGACGTTCACGGTTTCCAAAAAAAGAAACTTCAGCTAAGTAGAAAGGGCTCCAAAATCAGGGCCACACTGATGTATTCATGACCTGGTGACCACTTAGGGATGGTGCCTGTCACACTCAAGAGCCACCTTGCCCCTTCAGTACCCGTCCTGAGCAGAATTAATTGTTTTCTCTTCCACGTTTCCATCCGCCTTTACTCCTAATGCAGAACTGGTTCTTGGACATTGACTTATAGCTCGCATCTGAATCCTGGGTCTTCCTTAAGTATCTTTGGATGGAGCTTCTGAGGCTGATGGAAGCTGGTGTCTGAGCCCCATCTGCCTTGCCCCACGAGGAGGACAATTCTGAGATATGTGTTCTATGCTGGCTGGGAATAAGCCACCGTCACCCACGGGTAGCTGGCTTGCTAACACACCCCTCATTTGGTTCTCTTCCCTTCCATGACTCACGTCTCCACTCCTCTACCTTCACCTCCCATGTAAATTTCTAGCATTCAAACTCTTGCTCAGAGTCTGCTCCCGGGGGACTCAACCGAAGACAAGGTTAGGTTAGAAACCTACCTTACATGAGGCCCCATGAGGAGTTAGAGGCGAGGACAGATAACACATTCCCAGAGCCTCATCCAGTAGGCACTTAACAAACTGGATGTCCTTCCATGGGGGCTGCTCGCTTCTCAGTTTTTCTGTGTTTCCAGCACTGCCTTGCCCAGCAAGCCCTGCGGAGCCTTTCCGGGGCTGCCTATGTCCTGCTCTACTGTTTCCCCAACAGCTATTTGGGTAATTACAGATTCTAATTATAACTCATCTTTGTGATCTGGATAAATCCATTAGAACCACCTTCAACAAACCTCCATTGCTGTCTTGTCTTGCATGTGTCAAGAAGAGGCAGGCAAATAGGTGTGCTTGCTAATGAGTGGGCTGTGAACAGGAAGCTTTTCATAACATAATCTCATTAAGCATCATCACCTAGAGCATGGGCCTCAAATTAAAGATCGAATCACAACCTCTGGGAAAGGCGGGGTAGTTTGTTATCAATGCACATTCCTGGGCCCCTCCTGCAGAGAGTCTGATATGGAAATCCAGAGGAGCTCAGGAATATGCATTTCAACAACTGCCCACCTCAAGGGATTCTGACCCAAGAGGACCCTCCCACCTCCCTCCCCGGCACACACTTGGGAAAACACAGTCCTCTCGTTCCTTACTTGCATCCGTGCTCACTGGCCCAGGGCCTGGATAGAGTAACACCCCACCCAGGCATCCATTCAGCATCTCTCATAGCACACCACTGTCCCGGCCACAAAGTGGGGCACTGGGACTACCAAAAAGATCTGCCAAATGATGGGGCGTCTGGGTGGCTCAGTTGGTTAAACGTCTGCCTTCGGCTCAGGTCATGATCCCAGAGTCCTGGGATCGAGCCCCGCATCGGGCTCCCCGCTCCAGGGGGAGCCTGCTTCTCCCTCTGCCTGCTGCTCCTCCTGCTTGCCTGCTTGTGCTCACTTGCACTCTCTCCCTCTATCAAATAAATAAAATCTTTAAAAAAAAAAAGAAAAAAAAAGATTTGCCAAATGAGAACAGGGCCCTACCTGCTCCTTCCAGCACACTGGAAACTTGCTTTGAACACACAGTAGGTTCCCTATGAAGACTTACAGAACGTCGGGGCCTTCCTACTGTAAGGGGCGGGGTTAATGTCTCCACAAGAGTTGAGGGGCCTGCCTCGCTGAGGGCTTTAAAGTTCTATGGTAACTTCAAGAGGTTAAAATGGATCTGAGGGCTTACACACGAAATTAGCACGCAGCCCACTTCCCTCATACACTTTCCCCTTTTGTCACAAGCAAAAGAGGCTCTTTCCCTCTCTCCCAATCGCCACCAGCCTCCTCAGCCTCAGAGTGACCTTCAACCTCCAGCGCTCCCCACCCCCCTCCCAGTACCACCCACCACCCAGCCACACGAGGGAAGAAGAAGTGGGCGGAGGGACATAATAAAATCTCAGCTGTGTCGGGCAACATGGGCCTAACTTAGAAACTTGTAAATCAGGGGTGCCTGAGGGGCTCAGTCACTTAGGTGTCCCACTCTTGGTTTCAGCTCAGGTCAGGATCTCAGCGTCATGAGATCCAGCCCTGAGTTGGGCTCTGTGCTCAGTGGAGGGTCTGCTTAAGATTCTCTCTCTCGCTCTTCCTCTGCCCCTCCTCCTGCTCGCACACACCCTCCCTCTAATAAATAAATACGATCTTTTATTAAAAAAAAAAAGGTGTCACAATGTATAGTTCTTTGTGTTAACTTTTTTAAACGGCCTACCATGTTCCAAAAATCCCAGGAGTGCGGAGGTGACTAAACCAAGCCTATTGATGAGTAGGAATGAGCGTTCTCCTCCCACTGGTCAGTGTTTAACAAGAACAGAAATCAAACCCAGTGAGTCATTTTTTTTCAGCACATGAACCAGAGCCCCTACCTTTCACTCACCCTGGTCATATAGCCCCTGACTCATTTACTAGAAATATCCAGTAGGAGCACAAGCAGGTACGTGTTCAAGTGTTTATGGGGTTTCCAAGAATGGAGAGCCAAGAAGCTTCTCCATTTATTTTATAAAGTTAACAAAAACTTAAAACCATATGCAGTGGTATGTCCTGAAAATTATTATAATAAGTCTTGACTTAGAAGAGTTTATTCTACTAATAAAATATGGTCTAATATTAGGAAAAGCATATAGTTTAATCACACTGATTGATCCTAGGAGATAAATGATTTTCTCTGTAGATGACAAAAGATAGTTCATCATTTGCTCTTAAGATTTGAAAAATCAGGAGTGCAGGACATTTTCTTACTTTTTTGGGCCATGTGTCTTTAACTAATAATCAATATCGTACTTAATGATATAACAGTTGAGACGTTCCTGCTAAATTCTGGCACAAGAAAATACGACCCACCACCATTAATTGTTAACATTATTCTGGAAGTTGTAGCCAATGCCCTGAGGAAAGGATGGATGGATGGATGGATGGATGGATGGATGGATGGAAGGAAGACATATATTGGAGAGAAGTGACCCAAGTCACATACACAGGTGGGGACTGTCAGTCTAGAAAGCCAAAAGCGGGAGGAAATGGGTGCTCTTACTGCTGATTAGTAGAGTATAAATCGTACTTCATTTTCACGTGTAGTATTTAAACAGCAAACATCAAAAGCAAAAGTCTTCACACACACTTAAATCCAGTAACTACCCATCTAGAAATGTATCTTCAGGAAATAATCTGAGATGCATGGGCAAATGTCATATTTGAGCATGTTCACCATTACACTAGCTATAAAAGTACAAAAGAAGAAAAACATCAATGTCCGGCAAAAAGGGGTCTGGGTAAATAAGTAGTGATTCCCCTAAAAGATGGATAGACTATAAAACAGTACTTTAAAATTATATTTTCGATGAGCAAGACTGACGGCAGTAAAGAAGGCATGATAGCGTGCTCTGTGTAACTGAATTTTCTAAGTTTTAGCTATAAGCAAAACAGACTAGAAAGACACTGACAGATGTGGAAACTTATTATCTTGGTGTTTTTGTTTACCTTTTCTTTGTGCTTATCAATAAGTAGTTAGAGGGGTGCCTGGCTGGCTTAGTCAGAAGAGCATGTGACTCTTGATCTCAGGGTTGTGGGTTTGAGCCTCACCTTGGGTACTGAGATTACTTAAAAAATAAAATCTTTAAAAAAATAAGTAGTTAGGGGCGCCTGGGTAGCTCAGTCAGTTAAGCGTCTGACTCTTGGTTTCAGCTGAGGTCACGATCTCGGGGTCCTGTGATCAAGCCCCACGTGGGGCTCTGTGCTCAGCGTGGAATCTGCTTGTTCCTCTCCCTCTGCTCCTCCCCTGGCTTGTGCACATACACACCCATGCTCTTTCTTTCTCTCTCTCAAATAAATGAATAAATAAAATCTGTTTAAAAATCAAGTAATTAGAAAACACAGTGTGCTACTTAAAAATGATTCTGACACAATATTCATGAGCAGTACGGATGATACTTGTATCTTGGAAGGCCATTCCTGCCATGGGTACCCAATGCCAGAAACAACAAAGCCTGTGCATGGACCAGTGAGAGGCTAACAGCTTTTTATAGTATTACGGCTGATTTGGATCACATGTATCTGTGAAGGAAAACCATATCCACACAATCATGAAACAGACTGTTTTGTACACTAAGGCCTAGACGAAACCTACACCAATGGCCAAATCTCTCATAAACCCCCCTTCACTCAGTAGCAGCTTGAGGAGTTCTGAGAAATGAGCAGTTTTGTGCTGACCTTGCAATTCAAACCTGATGGGGGAGGACTGACGCCAGAGCTTCAGAAAGCCCAGCCCACAGGGTAAGGAACCTTTCGGCCCAGGTGAGCGGGTGAGACAGCTGTGATTCACCGCCCACTCCACGTCCCTACCTCCCAGGGAAGAACGCAGACCAAGCATGAGAATGAAAACTTGACAACGGGCGTGGGCAGACAAGTGTGGTCGACCAGTTGTCAAGGTTGATGGCGCAGCGGTTCTTATCTCAAGCAGAGGGAGGAGGAGACGGAGGGTTACTGACCTGGGCCTCTGGGTGGAGAGCAGGGCAGAGGAGGGGCAGGAGGGGAGTGTGAACCCTGGCGGGGGTGGGAGGAGGTGTTGTGCAGCTCAGGGTCAGCTCAGCAGCTGGTCCCGCTCCTGCCCACAGGCACCGCCCAGACTGGGGCCGCTGACTCAGCTCTGATGCAGAGGAGAGGAGGGAATGGAGCCTACCAGCTAGTGCCGAGAAAAGACCAGCACTTTTTTCTGTGCTTTCGACCAGAGAAACAACCCCACACCTCCTTCCACCCTCACCTCTGGCAACAAATCTTCCTTTAGGGATGGGCCTCCCCTCCCCCTGCCCGAGGTGCTTGAATTAGTGAAGCGGGGTGGCAGCTACGTGACTGGGGACACATCTCGTCCCCTCTTGGTTCTCTCATGTCTAAAAGAGGCCCGACAGCAGCACCCGCCTCACAGGGCTGCTGGGAGGACCAAGTCACAGGATGTTGGCTGATCACCATGCCTGGCACCTAGCAGGTGCTCAGTACGTTCGACTCTATTATTTTAATCTGCTGCTGCCTCTTCACAGTGTGTAGGGTTTGAGTTTGAGTTCAGATTCTCCAAAAGCAGATCCTCAGGCAGGGACTTAGGTGTGAGTTGTTGATCTGGGAGGCGACGCTGGGAGGCACTCGAAGGAAGCAGGGAGGAAAGCCCGAGGAATTGATGAGGAAACGGAAAGCCCAAGGAATTAACTGAATTAAGCCCAAGCCTTAATGAGAGGGTTACGCTAAGGGTGATCAGGGTTCAGCCTTGCTGGGAACCCTCTCAGAGGCTATGAACACACCACAGATCTGTCCCATCAATGAGGCAAGGACACTGGGTATTTATCCACCAATTCCCATCCTTCACGGGTGGAGGGTCGCTCCTGGGGTGTTAGCTCCCAACACTTTCCAGCTGCTTGGGTATAAGCTGAAATGCCTCCGTGGCCGGAGGACGTGTAGGGTGGGCACGAAGGGGTACGTCGTGGGAGGGGGCTGAGGACACAGGTGGGTCACTGACTCCACCTGTTACGGCGGGGAGGGATGTGGGACAGTGTGATCCTTGGCTGTTGATGCTGAAACCTGCCAGGCATTTCAGGGGTTTTGAGGCAAGCTGGTCTTCCCTATTGTATACATTAACTTGTTCATTTCTTCCACCCCTTATTCAGCCACTCTCGAAACATCTACTGAGCCCTTCCTGCTGCCTGTGTGCCAGATGCAGCAAGGATCAGAGGAAGGAGTTGGGTTTGAAAGGCAGAAAATAGCTGGAGGGGGATTCCAGGCAGAGCTGAGCACAAGCTAAGACCCGGAGAGAGAAAACCTTCATGGCAATGGGGAGGTAGCAGGTGGTGTAGTCTGGCTAGGCCTGGCACTCTGAGAAAATGAGGTGGTGACAAGGAGGGCCGAGTGGGTTACAGGTGTCCTAGGGGTGTCCTACTCTCGTGGGAAGGTGCTAACATGCTGGGGACATGCAGGCACAAGGTCAACACTCAGTGCATCCCGACCGGCAGAATTCGACTCTAATCTGTAAGCAACTGGGCACCATCTTTAATTTCTACAGAGAGACATGGTGTATTTAGGAAGCTGGTTGTGGTGGGCTGCATAAGGGTGGCCCATCGAGGATGCCTCCATCCTCATCTCTGGAACATGTTACCTTGGAGGGCAAAAGGGACTTTGTAGAGGTGATTAAATTCAGGATCTTGGGGTGGGGAGATTATCCTGGATTATCCAGGTGGGCCCAATGTAATCATGAAGGTCCTTCTAGGAGGGACACAGGAGGGTCAGAGATCAGAGAGGAGAAGGCTTTGTGATGATGGAGGCAGAGCCTGGAGGGGTACAGCCACAAGCCAAGGAAGGTTGGCAGCCTCTAGAAGCCAGAAGAGGGAAGCAAGAGCTTCTCCCATGGAACCTCCAGAAGGTTCTGGAGACCTGCTGACACCTGGTCTTCAGCTCTGTAAATCTCATCTTGGACTTGTGCCCTCTAGAACTGTAAGAGAATGCATGTGTGTGGCTTTGAGCCACAAGGTCACAACAGCAACAAGTCTCTGGGGACTACTGCAATGGCTCCGGAGATGGTGGGGAAAATGGATGACACTGAGGTAAGAGCAGGAGGGGCAGGGGCCACTGCCAGGTCCCAGGGGATGGTGATCAAAGGGGTGGAGGCAGGGCCAATCCTGCTTCTCCGTGTCAGCTGCCTTCCTCTGCTGTCTGACTCTACGAGGCTAGCGTGGGCCAGTGAGCTAATCCGGAAAGCCAATCTCATCGCGAGGTGCAGGAGAGCCATCATGGGGGGGGGGGGGGCAGGGAAGGGGACACCGGGATGTTGCCCAGGGGACCAGGGAAGGAAGGGAGGAGAAGCCAGCTTGGGTGGGCAGGAAGAGAGGCCAGCAGGGCCCCTGTCCCCCGGCTTTGGAGTTGATGCTGCCACAGCGGGCTCAGAGCCCACTCCAGGGCTCTGGCTGGAACCTGTCCATGTGTGGATTCGAGGACCCCGTCCCACAAGGGATGGGCAAGGCCGCCCAAAGGGATGCACACTGACTCACAGCAGGCTGGCAGCTACCTCTGTCCTTGTCCCCATCCATCCACCCACCATCAGCCCAGACACAATGGGGCCAGCGGGCCACTACTTGGCCCCAGTTCTGTCCTTAATCAGTCGAGACTGTTCCAAAAAGAGGGACACGGCACTGCTGTGAAATGCTGATGGCACAAATCTGGAGAGGAGAGTAAATAAAAAGGAAGCGCCCAGGAGAGGAGCGGAAAAGGAGAGACCTACGTTTCTGCAACTATGCCCAGAGCTGTGAATCCCCCTCGCTGGGGGTGGGGGGGAGGTGGGCCAGGAAGCCGTGGCGGGAAAGCAAATGCCTTGCACAGCCCAGCACAGATCCTCGGATGTCTGAACTGTGGGAGTCTCGTAAGACAATGACGGGTAGTCAGAGTTGAGTGGGCACAGGCCTCCTCCCTTCTCCAGAACACGGGGACTTGAAGGGTTACAACATCCTGGGAAGACAAGACAGGGTGGGAGGGTTAGCACCCTCTGAGACGCCCCTGCGTGCCTGGCCCAGCGCTTGCCGCAGAGGATGCCGGCTGCACCGAGACGGATGGCTGTTCTCCAGGAGCTCCCGGGCTGCTGGGGGCACAGATGTGGGGACAGATGAGTGCCGGGAAGTCCCGGGGGACGTCTGATCAAAATCGAGATGGCAGATGGTGGGCATGGGAGCCACGATGGGAGAGGGGTCTGTTCCACCTAGGTGATTCCAAACGTCTTCTGGAACGGGCAGTTCTGTTTGTTTAGCTGAGGTGCAATTCACATAACATGAAATGAACCATTTTAAAGTCCGCGATACAGTGGCATTGAGTATTTTCCCAATGCTGTGCAACCACCCCCTCTCTGTAGTTCCCACTGTATCACCCCAAAAAGAAGTTTTAGCCCCATAGGCAGCCCCCACTGCCCCCTCCCTGAGCCCCTGCCTGCTGTCAATCTGCTTTTTGTCTCTACGGATTTCCCTTTTCTAGATATCCCATATAAACAGAATCCATTCAATATGTGGCCTCCTCTGTCTGCGTTTATTCACTCAGTGTAATGTTTCTGAGGCTCACCTGTCTTGTAGCAAGTATCACTACCTCATTCCTTTTCATGGCGGAGACATAAGGCAGGGGATTCTTTTGCTGATCGTGAAAAATGAGTAGATGTGTGCCAGCCAGGGAAACAAAGGGGGAAGGAGGGGGTCCTGGCAAAGACATGGAAGCATGACACGGCAGGGTCTCCTCTGTGTCAGGATGGCCAGAGGGCTGCAGGGCAGCAAAAGATGAGACCTGGAAGGTAGAAGGGGCCTAGCAGGTGAAGGGGGCTCTGTGCTTGGGTAATGGGAGCCACGGAAGGCGAACCAGGGTACCATAGGACTAGATCTGCATTTCAGGAAAGATTTTCTGGCCACAGTGTGGACCAGCAGGGAGACCAGTTGGATGCCACTGGGAGGTGATGGGGCTAGGACTAAGGCAGGAGCCACAGGGGCCCAGAGAAGGGACCAGTCGAAACCCAACAGCCTTGACCTTGGAAATGAGGGAGATGAGGTGACCAGCTGTGGGTTCTGGGGGTCATTCAGGCGGACCCTCCAGCAGCAGCTGGGTGGTACCCTGGACTAGGTCAGGAGAGGTGTCTGGGCTGAAAAAGAAGGTTTATGAATCTTGCTTCGTGTATTCCTTCCAGCAGTCTGCATTAGAGAATGGGTGTGCTCCCATTCTAAAGACAGGGAAGTGGAGACCCACAGAGAGGAAGCCACACAACCACGGCCACATAGCAGATTCAGTGCCAAAGCCAGGGTTCCACCCTGTGTTTGGCAGTTTCCAAAGCCTCTGAGCTTTCCATGAAGCCAAACGGACTTTTAAATTCTTTCACTGCAACTCCCACCCCTCTCCCCAAATTCTAAATTCACCCAGTGCTTCCATGGGAGAAGGAATATGGGCCTGAACGTGCCACAGAGCAGCAATCCTGCCATCTTGATGTTCCACTGTAGGGGGCGGAGAGGGGAGGGGGCGGGAGGAGGGCCCTGTTTTCCAAGTAAACACTTAAAATTCCCCAGGATGCACTGGAGATGCTGCTGAACCTGAATTAGACCCCAGCACGGAGAGGACGCGGCGGCCTCAGATAACGTAGCCAGGGAGACGTCCCTGGGGTGGAGAGCTGGAACTGTGTGTGTTTTCTACAACACTGAAGTGCCCACTCCAGACTCTCAAGGTTAATGGCATTAGCTGATCCCTCCCACGTCATGTGGCCCAGCCGATGGTGCCACGGTGGGGAGCAAGATGTAAGTTAGCAATTTCATGGGCAAATGTGGGGCTTTGGGAAGTTTCTTAACGGGTGAGAATAAACCAGCCCTGGAGGCAAACAAAATCCAGGCAAGAGCAAAATGAACCAAAGCAAATAAACTGGGGGATGTGATTAGGTGTCTTTTGAAGCAAGAGAGGCGAAGGAGGAGCAGTTATTTTAATGAAACAGGAACAGCATCTTCTCAGAATGTTTCTTTCAATGAGTCCAGCTTGCATTCTCAAGGCCAAACAGCCCGGGCTGCTGAGGATCCGGCTTGGAGCCATACCACGTTGTCACGAAACTTGTATCTGAATCATTCAATGTGACTCAGCCATTCTCTTTCACAGAGAAACCTGCTGTCCAGGGGTCATCAGGCATCACTGGCTCAAATCTGGGAGCTCTGTGCGAAGGCCCCGACTGTTCTCTGAGCCAGTTCCCCTCCTGCCCCGCCCCCCAGCCCACCCCACTGCTGTTACGATCCTCCCTTCTCCCTGTACAATAGCTCAGGACAGTGTTCTGTCCCTTCTGAATACAGGGAATATCGGGCTGCTTTCTGCTGTCACTGGGCTCATCAGGGGGCTAGAGAACATGTGGACTGTCAGCTTCTCAGGTTCAAGTTCCTTTTCTTGGCATGGACATATCATGTTCTGCAGCGGGGTAATGGGTAGGGATGTACTTTGAAAATTGGTATCCAGAACATTGAAGTTATCATCGCTACAATTACTTTTTGTGTTTCTGGGAAAGCACAGTGTGTGACATAAGAAAAGCGAGAGGGAAAAATTCACATTTATTTAAAAAAATTTCTGATTCCTAGGTACTATAAATTGGTTCTTTTTTCCCACACAGCATCTACTTTCCATCCTCCTAGCAACGCACAATTATTTGTGTGGGGCGGTAGGTTTCTCCCCTGGTTCCAGGTTGGTTACATGGCAAGGGATGCCAATAAATGCATCCTATTTCCTTGGACAGAGTGATTGGGTTAGTCATACAGATGACTTAAGGTTGGTGAATCCATTAAGGAAGAAATACCCTTTTCCTCATCATGCTATCTGTACAGTCTGTAAGCCTGGAGCTGCTCATGGCCACCATGTAGGAAATGAAGCCCAACTAAGATACGAAAAGAGAAAGTAACTATACCCTGAAGATAGGATTTGTGTTCCTGGAACCAGCCATACCTAAAACCCATGTATGGCTATACTGTTCTACTATTATGCTGAGTTGGGTGTTTGTACTTACAAGCCAGAGGGTCCTGACTCCTATAACCTACCACCGTACTTTGTACAGAGGACATGTAAGAAGTTCTCTTTTCATTTAATCTACTAGCAAATCTTGCTGGATCTATCTTCAGAATATATCCCAAATCACACCACTTCTCATCACCTACAGGGTCCAAGCCAACAATATCTCTCTTTACTGGTTTCACTGTTTCCCTTCCTATCCCTCCACAGCCGATTAGTCACTTAGGCAAGCAGACAGGAAGATCTTTTTGCAATCTCACTCAAACCATGTCATTCTTCTGCTCAGAACTATTCAATAGCTCCCAGCCCACTCTGGATAAAATCCGAAGGCCTTCCATCGGGCCAGCTCTCTCTCTCACCCTGTCCCATGACCCCATTCCTTGCTCTCTGAGCCAGGCTGGCTTTCTGGCTAGTCCTTGTTTGTGTCAAATACCTTTTCACCTTAGGCCCTTTGCACCTGCTGTTCCCTCTGTCTGCAACTGTCTTCTCCCAGTATTTTCCTGCCTCTCTCTTTGGTCCAATGTCACCTCCTCGAGCCCTTCCTTGATCATCCCATCAAGCCCCCTCACCTTACCCCCTTGCCTTACTTTTCTGATTCTGTCATACTCTCTAATCCCTGACATCATATATATTTCCATTCATACACTGCCTGTCTTTCCCACTGCCCTGTAAGTTCCATGTGGACAGGGTGCCTGTCACATCGTAGACACCTGATAAATATTCGCTGAGAGCCCGAGTGAGTGCTGAACTTGTAACTAATGACCTTGGATGATGAGCAGCGTCTTTGGTTCATCCATTTTCCCATGTGTGAAGGAAGTGATGGGACGAGATTTATGGTTTTCAAAGTACATTCTGTCTTCGGGCTGAGTGGGGGCAGGGGGCACTTCGGAGCTGCCTCCCTGCTTCACCTTTTATTTTTATTGTGCTCGGGTTCCGAAGAAGAAGCAATCATGTATTGTTGTTAAGAGGTGGCTCTGATGGTCTCCTGGGTGACTTCAAGGCTAGCCCGGCCAGTTTCCTCTCCCTCACATCATTCTAGAACTTGTCACATCTACTCTTAGCAGAAGGCCTTTGTGGGCTCTCTCCCTTTGCCTTAAATTCTGAAAAGTCTAAGCGGATTCTCTTGCTCTTCATTAAAGAAGCACAGAGGGGTTACTGTCTTCTAGCACCAATCCATTATCTGGTCGGTACTGCCGTGGAAGTTCCCAGCAGAGGGGTCCCCGTGCTTTGGATGTTTAAAGGAAATCCCCTCCCTCCCCCTCACTTGGCAACAAATCTCTCCTTTTTCTTTTACCGCATGCAATTTAGAGAAATTGGCAAATTTCTCTAAAACCGAGGAGACATTAAGTTTAAACAGGAAGGGAAAATCGATCCGGGTATGAGGCTAATTAAAAAAGCTCTCAGTAGGACTGTGATTTTGCCTATTCCCGATTGCACCTTCTCTTGGAGGCAAAAATTTTCCTCTATAGACTCAGCATATTGAGAGATGTACCTGGTGGGGAGAAAAGGGCTCAGAGTCAACCTCAGACAATAATCCTCCAGGGATTTCCCCCAGGAAAGGGGCTCTGAGACCTTTCTTCTCTTTGACAACAGCTTAGAAAGTTGGTGGAAGAGACCAGAAAAACTGGGAGCCAGGACTTATGTAATCTGAGCAATAGGGATTTAGGCAGCTCCTCTGGAGAATTCCTACATGTAGGGGTAGGAGGAGAGATGGAAGGTAGGAGAGAGAAGAAAGGGGAGGGGTAGGAGAGTGGTGGCCATGCCCTTCACCCTCAATTCCCAGCCAGGTCTTTTTTTTTTTTTTTTTTTTTTTTTTTTTTTTTTTTTTTCA
>LNAC01000340.1:335422-397429 GCA_002007465.1 Ailurus styani
TTTTTTTTTTTTTTTTTTTTGACTTTTTCATTTATTCCTGCTTCCTTTGAAAAAGTTATTAGTACATATGTAAGAAATCCAGCCAGGTCTTTTAATCTCCAGAGTATGAAGGAACTTCTGAAAGGGAGAAGTAGGGGGCCTCACCTGAGCCCCATAACGGAGACCCTAGTGGGGCTGTGGTTCAACTCAAGACCAAGGTCAGGGTTCTCTCCAGCACACCACACTGCTCCCCAGGACTGCTAGCAACCTGTCAGGGAAGCCAAGGACTCAGAGGCTCAGGAAGGATGGTGTGGGCAACCATCAGGTGCAGCAGAAAGATCAGGAAGGACATCACCTTAAAACTCACCACTGGGTTGGTACAGCGGGGCCCCTGCAAGAGCAGTTTTAGTGAAGTAACGGGGACCCTTGCATGGGTTTGATTCTCATATGAGGCAAACACCCTTCCCCCAGCTCCTCCCCTAACTCTGCTCCTTCATCGGCATCTTGTTCTTTCAACACGTGTGCGAATGAGGGTTCCCCGAAGCCCCAAGCGCTAGCAAGGCTTGGCCAAAAATAATGAGGGTGATGACGAAATTAACATTTACCTAGCACCTCCTTTGTGCCTGACTCTGGCCTAAGGATTCCTCGTGTAGTAACTCATTCACTGCTTATAACCATCCCACGCGGTAAAGGCACCATCGGGTCACAGGAGAGAAGCCAAGGCACAGAAGGGGTAAGGAGCCAAGGGTGATGGGATCGAGAGCGAGCAGGTAGCCATGCGGAGTGTTAGGGACTAAATGTTCAAAATTCATAGGCTGAAGCCCTAACCCTAATGTGTTTGGAGACTGGGCATTTAAAGAGGTGATTAAGGTTGAGTGAGAGCATAAAGATGGGGCCCGATTGGACAGGATTAGTGTCTTTCTAAGAAGAGATACCAAAGAGCTCTCTCTTCCTCTGTCCCCTGCCCTTACTGTCTTCCCCTCCCACCACCACCTGCTGACCAGAAAGAGAGCTCTCACCAAACACCAAACTGCCTGAAGCCTTGATCTTGGACTTCTATTCTCCAAAACAGTGAGAAAATGAATTTCTCTTGTTTAAACCACCCAGTCTATGGTTTTTTTGTTATGACGGGGCAAGCTAATTCGGGGAGTAACAAAAATAGTGTTCCAGGCAGTTCTTTCCAAGGAGGTAGGGGACCTTTCATGTGAGCTCTGCAGGGGGTGGTCACGGGGCTACCTAGCGGAAGAACAATCCAGGCAGAGGAACCAGCAAGTGCAAAGACCCTGTGACTGAGACCATCCCCACACACTGGAGAGACAGAAAGGCGGTGAGCAAAGGGAAGCTGGTACTGGGAGGGTCTGGAGAGGCCGGCAGTGCAGGGGCCGGAGCGTGAAGGGCCTCTGAGGCCACAAAAAGAAACCGGATTTTATTCTAAGTGCCCTCCCTGGCCTGCACCCATCATCCAAGCAGACCAAGCAGCTCAGCGCCTGCAGGAGTGGAGTGAGAGAGGGGAAGTTCACAGAACAAACATCTCTGCCTCCTACAGAGGCCACGCCATGCCACCCCAGAGGTCATGCTCCACACAGCTCCGTGGGGCCCGTTCACCTGGTCTGCTTTAAATGCAGCCCCTCGGGCTGGGCAGCCCAGGGCCCCTGCTCACCCAGCCCTAGATTTGTCTCCAAGAATAAGCATTCTCAAAGTGGCTCTATTTTATAATTAAATCCCAGGGACCTGCTCCCCTTCACAGCATTGAATTACCAGCCCATCTGCTACCTGGGAACAGAGGAGCCAGGAAGCAGCCCGAGTTGGGGAGCGGCGTACCCAGGAAGAGAGCCTACCGCTTCCTCCTAAAGACATTCTCCTTACGCACATCCGACCGCTCCCGCCCGACCACCGGGAGGGAGAGAGAAGAGCAGTCTGGAGAGTGTGTTTTTTTGTCTACAGTTGTCACTGCTGTGCAGACACCTGGGAATGAGCAGGAGACAGGAAACAGGCGCCCGTGGGTCCCGGGGGCTCTGTTGTCTCTTGGCGGTGAGCCAGCTCAAGCCCCAGGTGTGATTCTGCTCTGTCGGGGCAATTCTGACGATCAAACCACTTTTCAACCCAACACCTGGGTGAGGCGTGGCTTCCCCATGTAGATTGGAGGGGTCAGTGCTGGGGTTCATTACAAAGGAAAATGTCATTTCAGGGGGGACAGAAGAGCACAGTGGGGCATGGCTCCTGAGATGCCTCTTCAAGGAAAGACGAATGCAACAAAGTCCTTAAGTATTTGACTACGGAAGACACCGAGTCCCAAAGATTAATAAAGTCTCAGCATTTTGCTTCCGAGGGGCTCACATTCTGCTATGGGAGCAGGACCATATTCAAAGAACCATAACAGCAGGCAGTACATACTGTTAACAGAATGATGCCCAGAAGCCATGGATTGAAAGAAACTCGGAAGAGGGCGCCTGGGTGGCTCAGTGGGTTAAAGCCGCTGCCTTCGGCTCAGGTCATGATCCCAGGGTCCTGGGATCGAGGCCCACATGGGGCTCTCTGCTCAGCGGGGAGCCTGCTTCCTCCTCTCTCCTCTCTCTCTGCCTGCCTCTCTGCCTACTTGTAATCTCTCTCTGTGTGTCAAATGAATAAATAAAATCTTTAAAAAAAAAAAAAGAAAGAAACACGGAAGAGTAATTCTGTCTTGGAAACACAAGGGATGCAATGGACAGGAGGGAACATCGGAAATGACCCCAAAGGCCAAATTTGGTATCTATCACAAGACAGGTGGGGTCGGTGGAATAACGACCCTCTAAAGAGATCCTTCCCCAGAGTCTGGATGGAACCTGAGGTTATGTGACCTTACAGGGCAAGAGGGACTTTGCAGATGGGATGAAATTAAGGGTGCTGAGATGGAGAAATTATCCAGGTGAGTTCAATGGGATCATAAGGGTCTTTGTAAGAGGAGGTCAGGAGGGTACGAGTCAGAGAGAGAGAGAGAAATGATGTTGGAAGGAGTAATTAGAGGGACGCTGCACGAGGAAGGCCAGTGGATTGTCGGCTTTGAAGACGGGGGAAGGCGCCACCAGCCAAGGAACGTCGGAGCCTCTAAAAGCTAGAGAAGGCAAGAAACACATTCTCTCCTGGAGTCTGCAGGAGGAACACAGCCTTGCTGACACCTTGATCTTTGCCCAGCAAGACTCCCCTCAGACTTCTGGCCTCCAGAATTGTTAAGATAATACATTCGTGTTCTTCTAAGCCATGGGGTTTGTGATGATACTGTTACAGCAGCCAGAGGAAAGGAACACAGTGGGGAAGGGCATTCCAGGCAGGAAGAAGAGCACACACGGAAGCACAGAGGCCTACAGGCACAGCTGGGTTTAGAAAACCAGGCAGGGGCCTTGGCCACAGGGTACATGCTAGAGGGGACATTGCTAAGTAGCTGGGGCCGGAGGTTCCAGGCCTTTGAAGCCATGCCTGAAAGGTGGGCATGCACTCTGGCGGCACTAGGGAAAGCAGTAGGGATTTTTAAGCCCGGTGAGATAGGGGAGTGGGGCGAACAGATCCGTATTTGAAAAAGATAGTTGTAGTGGTGACAGCGAAAGTAGTCTGAAGGAAAAACGAGATAGACGTCACTAAGTGAGCACCAGTAACCCCAACACCCATAACTTGTGGGTCATGGCCCACGACCAGCAGGACTCCTGCTCGACAGAATGAGGAGGCCAGGTCACAGCCCTGCAGTGGCGTCCACTGCCCCAGCCCCCGTCCTCTCCGTCGTGAATGGGCAGGGCCGGCTCCAGAACCCCGGGGGCTGTGGTCATGCTCAGACTCTGTGGGGAAAAGTGCTGCAATGGATTAGTCATGTCTGCTCTGGAGGGGCAGACGGCGGCCCCTGCCCTGGAAGCGAGGAGGAGGGGGCTGTGGTAGTGCTGGTGGGGGCAGAGAGAAGGCAGGGGGGCTGTCAGGACAGACAGGACAGTGGTCTGTTGAGAGAGGGTACAGAGAGAAGGAAAGGCCTGGGCTGAGGCAACGGGGGGCTGTCAGTTCAGCCTGGGCCAGGATGTGACCCACCTCGTGGCCCCCTGCCACCTTCCATGAAGTCCATAAAAATTCTTGGAGTGAGGGGGTGTTCTTGGGAGAGAGAAAAGGGGGTGAGTTCTGCATCCTGATTCTGAGGGGCCCTTGCAAATGAGGAAGCAAGCATGGACACTTGGAGGAATGGGGATGCCACTGACCCTGAAGAAGCCTTCTGTGGACATTGGCCTACACAAAATGAGATTCTGGGAAAGGTTTTAAAACACATGTACTGCCTTTTTTTTTTTTTTTTTTTTTTTTTTTTTTTTGGAGAACCACTGCTCAAAGTCAACCCCACAGATCTCTAGCTGAATATCTGGGCCGAACACTCCTGCCAGCTCTCTCCATCACACCATCTTCCTTCCTGGCTGTCCAATTTCTAGGCCATACCATGCCTCCACTGCCCTCAGGATGTCCACACCCCTGTCGTCTGTGGAATGCCTACTACGTGGGGGATAAGACGTGTCCTCATCAATTCCAACCCCTGAGAAAAACCACAGTAGGCTCAGGTAGGTGGGCTGGGTGGGGGACAGGATGCAGGGCCAGAATGCCTGCCAAGAGTCAGGCACTCATTTCCTCTATCCCCCTGACAGGTGTCCTAGGATGAGCTGAGGAACTTTCTAGAAATGTTTTCACACCTTTTCCCTCTTGGTGGGTCATTCCACACATATGTAGGAGAACTGGATTTTGCAGAGCTGCTGGGCACTCACAGGCCTCGGGTGTGCAGAGGACTTAACAGAGGTTCTGCAGGGTGTATCATAAGGGGTATGGTCTCGCTTCCCAGGCGACACAGTGTGAGCTCAGCACAAGGTCTTAGCACATCGTGGCTGCTCACTGAGTTAGAGGAACTGCCACTGATGAAGCATGAGCTCCGTATGGGCACTGAAAAGGTTTTCCACATCTTGTCCCTGAGAGGTATAGACTGGAGGCATCTCCATTTCAAGCCAAAGACGCTGAGGTGCACAGAGATTTAATGACACGTCTAAGGTCATACGGTGGGTTGAGTGGTGGGATCTATAAACGTGGAAAGAGTCTTTGTAGAGGTAATTAGGTGAAGGATCTTAAGATCATCTTAAGATGATCATCATTGTGGATGATCTGAGTGGGGACCAAACCCAATAACAAGTATCCTTAGAAGGGATGGCAGAGGAAGAGGCCACGTGAAGACAGAAGGAGTGGCAGCAGGTCTGCTCTTAGGAGCCTGGAGCCACCGGAAGCTGAAAGAGGTGAGGAAGGATTACTCCCTCAGAGCGCAGCCCCGCTGACACCCCTCCAATCTGGGTGATCCAGCCTCCAGAGGTACAAGACAACGCACCTCTGTTTCAAGGCTCCAAGCTCATGGTAATCTGTTCCAGCAGCCCAAGGACCCTGACACAGGTCACAAGGCCAGGGCGAGGGCCAAGGTGGGTCAGTCTGACCCCAAAGGCAGTACTTTTAACCATAAGTGAGTGGATCCACAGCTGGAGGGCTGAATGAGAGAAATCTCCTTGCCACAGACTACCAATACTGTTTCCCGTGACGGGAAGGGAGATCCAGTGGGGAAAATCAATTGCCGATTTCTTTGCCCTCAGGTGTCACATTTAACACACAATTCTACCTGTTCACTCATCATTAGGGTTCCCCCCCGCTCAACACGAAGGGAAGGGGCCGCAGGCCTTGCATGAAGAGGGCATTGGGTGAAATTAAGATGGAAACACCTGTCTGAGCCAGGCAACCAAATGCCTGTCCGTTCCAGCGTGAGGGGGTCACTCCTGGAAAGTGACAAAGAGGAAGGCGGGGAGGCGCAGGTGTCTTATCCAACACACCGAGGAGGCGTCACAATGCATGGACTGATTCTTCAGAAGGCTACAGGGTCCCAGCTGTTCCTCCTCTTTTCTGCTGACTCCTCTCTCCTACCTCCTTCCCCAGGCCTAGGGGGTGGGTGCAGTGCCTTCCGAGTGGAGGAAGGGCCAGCTAGTGGGATTTCCGGAATTTGCTAAGAGGTTCGCACCCTGCAGGTGATCAAGGGAAGGAAGGAAGTCGGACATTCTCGATCTCTTGATCTAAGTGTCAGGCTCTGAAACCGCACAAGCGATGGAAGGGAAGATGAAGGGCCCTTCTGCCCATGACAACAGACACGTCTGCCCTAGCACCTTGCCTCAGATTCTGGGCTTCGTGATGACATGCAGGCCAAGCATTTCTCTAGGCTGCGCTCACCTACTGCCGTTCCTGACCCCAGACTTTTCCAATTTGCAGCTGGGCCTGCCTGAATTATTTCAGGCTCCGGAATTTTTCCAAACTCCCATTACCGGCTGGCTGTGAAACAGAGCGTAAAATGCCAGTCATTTTTTTTCCCTTTCAAATTCCATAGTCATCTGACATCATAACAGATTTCAAACTCAAACTGTCAATGTGGACTCAAACACCCGTTGGCTGGCCTCTGAAGGGCAAGAGGCTGCTGGGCATGATGGGAAGCCCCTTGAACTTGGGGTCACAAGAGTTAAAGAGCAAATCCTCGCTCCACCGTTTACAAGCAACATGGCCCAGACAAGCGCCCTAAGCTCTGACTCTCGGGGTGCTTGTTCACCCTGTAACTTGTTCCAGCGTCTCCCACTGTGGCCAGCATTGCTTCTCTGCCAAAGGAGGCAGGTGGCAAATAAGAAAAATATCCGATGGTGGTAGGTGGTACTCAGAATATGAAAATGGTCAGTGTCAGAGAGAGTGGCCAGTTGTAGCTTTAGATAGAGTAGCCACGGAGGGCCCCTCGGAGGAGGTGACGTTGAAAATAAGACCTGAGTGTCAGGAAGCCAACCATATAAAAGCAAGAAGAAAAGCATTCCAAGAAGAGGGAACAGCTGGTGCAAAGGCCCAGAGGCTGAGCATATGCCTGGAGATCCGGATGGAAGGCGTGTGGCTAGAGCGTAGGGTGCGGCTGAATATGGCAGCAGACGATGGTGAAAGAAAGGCAGGGCCCAGGCCCTGGAGGGGCTCGACACGGGGCCGCACAGGATGATGGACGAGATGCAGGAAGAAATGTGACAACTTGTCACTACATCAAATAGATGAGTCTAAAAATAGACCCTAAAATTTAATCTAAAATTTGAATCTAAAAATAGAAGAAGGAACTCAAACTCAATCTCCAAGAATTATTGCCAGTAGCACAGATACTTACTTAGTTTCCAAATGAACAGGCACAGAATGAGGGGACACACTCAAATCTTTTTGGTGGGGGGATCACAATAAAAGAGTTCAGACATCGCTAATGCAGGGCTTTGTAAAGACTGAGCAGTGGGACGGTGAGCCTTCAGAGAGCTTTAATAGGGAAGAAGACAGGAGCTGGTCGATATTCTGGAAGCATCACTCCCTGCAGAAAAGAGCTAACTTCCCCAGTCTATATGACCCATACAGGGTGTTTAGAGCCCCTGCTAAGATAATATAGGTAGCACTATTTTTACTGCTTATAAAAATGTTATCTGCATAGCCTCAAAGGTGTTACAACTATTACCAATTGCCATATTATCCTCATTACTCAAATAAGTCTAAAAAAAAATTCATGCTCATATAAGTCCAAAACTTCTACTGGCCTCTGAATTTCACATCGCCCACTACTGTCTCCTCTTACCAGTACACACTCTCTCCATACTTACTGTGCCCTTCCTTTGCTAGCCACACCTTCTTTCCTCTCATGCACCCTTAATCACCAAGCTAAGAAAATAATCTATGTATTTCTCTTTTTGGAGATTTATAATGTACATTGTGTTTTAAAGGCCCTGAGAAGGTCTGCAGTTGAAAAAATAAAGTCTGTTTAACTCTGTCTAGCCTGATGGCTTTCAACCTGGGCATAAGTCAGAATCACCTGAGGAGCTTCTCAAAATTCCTATGCCTGTGTCCTGTCCCTAAAGAGGGACTCAGGAGCGTAGCCTGCATATTGGGAATTGTCAAAACTTCCCAGGTGACTCTAATGGGTAGCCGCAATGGGAATCACTCCTCAAATGCAATAGTTTCCAAACTTATTTGTCTGGGGGATTTTTTTTTCTTTACGTAACACCTATTAATGTCTCCATGGAACTAAGATGGTGTTCTATGGAACATGCAGGAATACTGAAGTAAGGCAGCAGTTTCCAAATCTGGCTACACATTAGAACCAGTGGGGACTTTAAAGAAGTCTCATTTCCCAGTTGCAACCCCAGACATACCACATCTGGAGCTCTAGAGTCGTGGCCTGGAATCTGCAATTCTAACAGGTCCCCAGAGGACTCATGATCTTATGAGTTTGGGAAACAACAGGTCCTAGACAGGTAGGGTGGAGGATGGGAGAACCAACTGAGGGTGAGGTCCCTCCATTCAGAGTTTCTCTAATGGAGGGCTTCTGACTCTCCTACCTCCTTGATCCCTTGCTGCTGCTCCCAGGAAGAGCACCCTAATTGAACTGGAGGACCAGGTCGGCACAAGGCAGTTTGATGGGGAGGTCAGGGAAGGTCGTGTCTCTGTTAATCTGTGAGTCATCTGGCACACCTTCCATCTCCCTGCGCCTTGGTTTTTCTCATTTGCAAAATAACAAGGGGAGCTCTGAGGCCCTGCTCCAAACTTCCGCATCTCCATGTTCCTCTGCCAATGCAATTTCATGAATGGCATCATCACTGGAAGAACTTAAGCACACACGGCTCCCCTTCACAGCCTCCCTCAACCTTGCAAGACTGCTGTGTCCTGCTTGGCTGCATCATACCCAACAGACAGTGTGTGGACTCAGGCAGCGGAGCCAAGCTCAGACCATGAGCCACGGGACCTGGAGCATATGATTTGAACTTGCCAAACTTCAGCTTCCTCATCTGTAAAACAGGGAGAAACGTTACTATGCACACCACTAGGGCTGCTGCAGAAATAAAATGAGGCACTGTATACAGAGTGTTAGCACAGTGCCTGGCATCTGCCAAGAGGGTCAATAAATATCTGCTGTTGATGGTGGCAGTAAAGGGCAGTAATAGAGGGCTACTCTATAAACATTGTCAATTGCTGTCGTAAGGCCAACAGGTCCCCAGTGACACTGAAGTTGCTCGGCCCTCTCAAGGAGTCAGGGCTTGCATCATTGAAGGGAGCACAAAGCAAGTCACTGTTTACTTAGTTCCCCATATGACCGGCCGGCCACAAGGGGACTTGCTTTCAGTCCCCAGAACCACTGGACAAGCATGGCTAGAGAGAGCTCAGAAGTTCATAAACTGTGCTGTCCAGTCATTGAGTTAAATCTCACCCCAAAACGCACAGCAGATCATTCCTGCAGTGCAGAGAGACACAGGGAGGGGAAGCCTGAGTCTGCACAGCTCCTTAGGGCCCCTGGCCCAACTCAGAGATGGTGGCTCCAAGGCTCATAGTCCTACCGATGAGAAAACCGAGGGTCAGAGGGGTAACGAGACTCACCAAAGCATCCTAGCATTTAGTCCAAGTAATCCACCCGCAAGGTAGGCATGAAATCTACATAAAACCAAACAACCAAAGCTCAGGCAGGAGAAACGACTAGAATGCCTGGTACCAAGGCCAGCTTTGTCACCCAGGAGCTGCGTGACCCCGGGCAAGTTACTTAATCTCCCAGTACCTCACTGTCATCTGCAAAATGGATACCGCAGGTTTACAGAAGATAAAATATACGTGTAAAACACTTAGAACAATGTCCGACGCTCAGGGCTCAGGAAATGCCAGCTCTCCCCAGCTCTTTCGAAATCCAGTCCAGCTCTCCTCCCCTGCCCCCTGCAATCTTCCCAGAGACAAGCCCTTGTCACTAACAGTCAAAGAGCTCCCCAACCATACCAGTGTTTAAACCATTTCCCGACCATCTTTAAATTTGCAAATTAGAAATGTCAAGACACGCCTTGAATGAGCTAGATAAGGATGGGACAGCAGTCCGCTGGACTCTGGATTGTAATAAAAGAAAAATAACCAACAATATCAATTAAAAAAAAAACCCACCTGATGTACAATTTCCAAATTACTGCTCTTTGCATTTCTTTCCTTTATGCGCGCTGCAGTGAAATTACCTTTCTCAGACAATCTCGGCCACACAGAGCATGCTTGTCTCCTGACAAAGCTGCACACATTTTTAGCATCCACTTGGGGCTTTATTGTAGAGAGTACAATACCCAGCAAGAGACAGTTTATCATATTTGGTCGGTCTGCCCCTCATAATTCCAGCTGACAGTTTTATTTATTTCTTTTGCAAGGACAGGTTTCATGGAGCGGTGGGGGTGGGGGGAAGCATTCCTGGGCTTTTCAGTCCATTCCCGTGCCCGTCCTCTATCTTCCCCCAACGTTTCTGGGAAGAAAACCCATATTGTATCCCCAGGGCAATGTGGGTACAAAAAAGGAAGTCATCTTCTGAAGCAGGGATCCAGTGAGTTTTTCAGGGCGACTGTCCCCATAATATGGTTGAAATGCCCCACCCAAACCAGTGGCCCTCACTGGCAGTTCTGACACCGGCCCTCTCCCAGGGAGTTCTTGGGAGGCCCAGAAGATCCCACTAACATCCCTGAGTCTTCACGCCTGCCTTTACACACATCCCCTTTCATGGGACTTGGCAGTTCCCTCCACTAAAGGACCAGAGTCTACTTCTCTACCTCTTGACCTTGGGTTTGACCGTGTGACTGCTTTGGCAACAGAATGAGGTGGAAGGGATGGTCCTGTCCCAGCCTAAGCCTTCAGAGGCCTTGTATGTTTGCGGTCCTGCACCTCCACATCGCAGTGAGAAATGGGTCCCCTGGGGCACCTGGGTAGTTCATTCGGTTGAGTGTCTGACTCTTAGTTTTGGTTTAGGTCGTGATCTCAGGGTCGTGAGATCTAGCCCTGCACTGGGCTCCATGCTCAGTGGGGAGTCTGCTTGAGATTCTTTCTCTCCCTCTGCCCCTCCTTCCAGTCTCTCGCTATCTCTCGAATAAATAAATCTAGAAGAAGAAGAAGAAAGAGAGAGAGAGAGAAGAAGGAAGGAAGGAAAGAAGGAAGGAAGGAAAGAAAGGAGAAAGAAAGAAAGGAAGAAAGAAAGAAGACAGAAAAAGGATAGAAAGAAAGAAAAGAGAGAAAGAAAGGAAGGAAGGAAGGAAGGAAGGAAGAAAGAGAGAGAGAGAAAGAAAGAAAGAAAGAAAGAAAGAGAGAGAGAGAGAAAGAAAGAAAGAAAACAGACAGAAAGAATAGAAAGAGAGATAGATAGATAGATGTGTCCCCTGTCTAGTTACTGCTCTCTCAGGCCCTAAGATAAAGACATATGGAGCAGATCTGAGCCCAAGCCTCAGCAAGGAGCCCCATCCTGCTGGACCCCCAGCTTAAAGCCCAGGAGCCCAGTCAAGCCTAGAATATTTCTGCTGCCTCACCTGATGCACAGACATGGAAGAAACTACAAGCTGTTATTTTAAGTCACTGAGTTTAGGGCAAGTTTTTTCACAGCAGTAATTAATCAGTCCAGGAGAGGAGAAAGAGCACCTACTCTGTGCTAAGCTGAGAGTTTTACATGCATTTATCGCATTTTGGCTTTCCATGCACCCCCTGTGAATTAGGTATGATTTTCTGTCCATTTTACAGATGAGCAAACTGAGGCTCAAAGTCTTTCAGTCTTGCCCAAAGTCCTACAGGTACAAGCACTGTTCTAAAGGCTTTATACACATTAACTCCTTTAACCCTCATGACAGTTCTAGGATGCAGGCAATGTTATTTTAAAGATGAGGAAACAAGAATGGAAAGGTGAAGCAACTCACCCAAGGTCAAGCAGCTAGGGAGTAGCAGGATTAGGATTCAAATTCCACACCCGACTGATTACAGAGCCCAAGTTCAGAGGGGAATAATAGAGGGAGGGCCCGTTTGGAGCATGACTCAGAACCCCTACAGGAATACAGTAGGACTTTATAGACCCATGAGTCCCCCCAAGGAACGGGGGTGGTGGGAATCAGAAAGTCGCCTACAGTTGCTCCAAAGCAACACACAGAGATTCATGCCAAGGCTCCACTTGTTCACGGGGTTAGTGTCTGTCTTCCCCCACTGGGCTGTACGCTCCCCGAGGACAGGGATTTCCACCTGCTTTGGTCGCTTGCCCTTGTCCAGTGCGTCGCACAGCGCCGGGCTCATCACAGGTGCTCGCGGAGCAGGACGGGACGAGCGAAGGAAGGGAAGCTCGGCGGCCAGTGGCTGTGCATTGGCTGAGACGGCCCTGGCACGCTGAGCTGACTTGAGGCTGGTGAGCCTCCTGGGCCGACCAGCAGCTAGCCTCTGAGTCTGGGATGATGGGCAACTCTAGGGAGCAGGTGGGAAAGTGACCTTCTCCACTGGCGGGGCCCTTCTGGTGCCAGGGCCCATTCTAAGCACCCTGCACGGATGAACTCATGATCCTCGAGACAACCCCCGGGGACAGGTGCGATCACAACCCTACAGCCAACCCCTTTCACAGACGAGGAGACCGATACCCAGAGAGGTTAAGTGACCTCTCCTCCAGCTGAGAAGCCGCAAAGTCAGAATCAGAACCACCCCACTTACCCACTACCTTATGCTGCCCTCCCCAACACAAACCAGAGTTGGGAAGGAAGGGAATTTCTAAGGTCATCTAGAACACTCCCTTGTTTACAGATGGGGAAACTGAGGTCAGGGAGTGGAAGCATCATGGCCAAGGCAGGGACCTGAACCCGAACCTAGATATTTCGGCGCCCAGTTCAGTCCCTGCTTCACAGGACACGTGGAACGTGGGCCTGGCCGGGGCGGGGAAGGTGACAGAGGAAGCTGATTCCACCACCTGCAGGCGGGGAGGCCCTCCTTGGCCGGGGTCCATGCCAGCGCGTGTGTCTGTTTCCAGCACGGCCCCCCGGGGACCGGCTTCCCTTCCCAGTGTGTGCTGGCAGGTCAGCCGCCTGCCTTGGCTCCGGCCCAGACTGGAGGAGTTCCCATGTCTGTCGCTAACTCTGCTGTCCTGCAGCCAGGCGGTGGACCCCTGGGCTTCCCCCGCTCCGATGACAGCTGCCTTCAAGAAGGGATGAGGCTCTACAAAGGGGATGTGCATAGATTTAAAGAAAAAGATGAGTGAATGCAATAGCGACCCTTGTGACCAATTAATGACAACTTACTATCTCTGATCCTTACGATGACCCTGATGGGCGGCTGTCACCGTTTTCCCCATCAAACAGGTGTGGAAACAGAAGCGAAGAGCCCAGTCACATTGCCGAGAGTTAGCACTTCCGGCCGGCCAGGGACTGAGCCCAGCACTCTGCGTGGATTAAATCATGACGACGCTGTGGACAGGTCCTCCTATCACCCCCGCTGTCCCGAGGAGGACACTGAGGCTCAGAGAGAGGAAGCAGGTTGCCCATGGTGGCAGGAAGTAAGTAGAAGACCCAGGCAGCCCAATTCCTAACCGCCCCGCCCTCCTGCCTCATGCATCACACAGATGCAGCAGAAATCACGGCTTAGTGCTTGGATTACTGGAACTTGGGGAACACTGCCCTGGTCCACTGTAGCCACGCTGGTTGCCCCACCTCCTTAGGGCAGCCTGAGATCTGGTCTATCCCAGCCCGCTCAGCGCTGGACTTTTTGGGGACCCTCCACCCCAACACTAATACAACCCTTCCGAATAGAACATGCCAGCATCCAGGCCCAGACTCTGCTGGGGCTTGCTGGTGGGGAGTTCAGGGCTGCTTCTTCAAATCTTGGGTAGCCAAAGCTGGAATGTTGCTTACTATTTAGTTTAAATGTTTTTTCATGGTTACATGTTTATTTATCACCACCAGAAGCCTTTAATCAAAATCTCCCACAGAAATCTGACAAACAGAACAAGTAACAAAGGGCACTGTTCTGGCATCAGCACCTCCGAGCCCCTGCTCCCCCTGCCCAGGACCCCAGGAGTCTGTGGAACCCACTTTGAAAACCACTGTTCTGTGCCAAGCCCTGACTTTACAGATGAGACAACCAAAGTTCAGAGAGGGGAAGTAATTTGCCCAAGGCCACACAGCAATTAGGAACACAGCTAGGACCAGATTGGGGCCAACTCCTGGAAAGGAGGGCTAAGAGTAGGCTGGCAATGCACTGGTTGTAGCTGGGTTGGGGGGGGTAGGGGGAGGAAGGCACAAGGGGCTAAGGACCAAGGAGCTGGGATCTGGCACGGAGCCTGCATCAAGATCACAGCATCATGGCTTCTGGGGGTGTGGCCTTAGGAGTGTGATGCCCAGGGCTTCGTTTTTCTTGATTGTAATAAAATTAACACCACAGGGCGCTTGGGCGGCTCAGTGGGTTAAAGCCTCTGCCTTCGGTTCAGGTCATGATCTCAGGGTCCTGGGATCGAGTCCCATATCGGACTCTCTGCTCAGCGGGGAGCCTGCTTCCCCCTCTCTCTCTGTCTGCCTCTCAGCCTACTTGTGATCTCTCTCTCTCTGTGTCAAATAAATAAATAAAATCTTTAAAAAATACTAAAAAAAATAAATTAACACCACAGAGGGTTGTTTGCAGGGAATCAGTGAGATGGAGCCATTCCCAAGACACTGTCACATAGTAGGTGTTCAATAAACATCAGCACTTATCATGGCCTCTGAGCCACAGCCTGAGACCTCTCAAGATAGAGCCCATGTATACACATCACTTAGTTTAAGATCAGTCTATCTGTCTCTGTCTGTCTGTCTGTCTGTCTCTCTCTCTCTCTCTCACACACACACACACACACACACACACACACACATATATATCCCTATGGGCCAGTTCACCTACCCTCCAGGGAAGAGATCACATTCCCTTCACAACCTTAGATGGATCCTTTGGAAGCTGTGATCCTAAGCTTTTTCTGGGCCGATAAGCTCAGCTCCGTCTGGAGGAATGCTCAGTATTCTGGAAGGGGCCTGCTGCCCTGCCCATACGCCGGAAGATCCGGCTGCAGTGTGGCCTTCTGTTTCTGCCTTTTGCATGGGCTGCTGATACCCCGATGTAGGCAGTCATCCGTTCTGCCACGCCCCCCACCCCCTACCTGTCTGGACCCTGAAGGCCCTTGGTGCAGTGTGCTACTGTCTCAGCCTCTGGCCCTATTCTCCCCCTTAAAAAGCACAATGAGCCTCCTTCAACTACTCAACTGTTGTCACTCCAAGAAAGAACAACTGGGGCAAGGCTGCATGTGTATTCGGCAGCTGGGCCTCTTCCAGAGGCCGGGCCATGTCGGCCTGTCTCGGTGTATGCTGAGTGCGGTGGGCCCTCGTCCCTGCCTGCAGCAGCTGGACCGCAGAGCCCGGCATCCTCACTGCCTGCCTGGCCTCAGCTGGCCCTCCTGGCGGGCCTGCCCAGCCCCTCCCTGGGACAGACCCTTGGTTTCTTCCACCCCATGTCGCTCCTCATAGACACTGGCAGGTAGCCGCCTGAGTGAGGCGGCCCAAGTCTGAGAGGCCCACGATGCTGGCTGGGGTGGCCCAGGGACAAATAAGGTAGGAGAGCACGTCTAGTCCATGACTGTCTGGGGCTGGGCTGGTAAGGCACTTCCTTGGGAAGAGGAAAGGCATATGTTTGATTTAATGGATTGACTCCCTTCCTGGAGGCAGCCACCTACTGGACAGTGGTATGAACACAGGTTCTGAAGTCACAGAAATGGGGGTTCAGATCCTACCCGCCAGTTTCATGTCCTTAAGCGTGACCCTTGCCCTCTCAGAGAATCTCACGGAGCTCTGTGAATATGAACAGAGCTCGCTGGTAGTGGATACCGAGCCCCTAGGTCAGAGCCTGGCACCCGGTGGCCTCTCTCATCTCACAAACCCTATTCTCATCACCCCCAGCAATGGTCCCTTTCATGCTTTTTGCCTGAATGCACAGAGATATCAGGGGCAGCATGAGAAAGAGAAGACACAGGAACTCATAGGTGATTATACACAAGGAATTAGGCACAGCAGCCAAAAAGCATGAACAACCCAAACATCCATCAGCTGGTGAATGGAAAGCGAAACTGTGGTCTAGCCACACGATGGAATATTATTCGGCCATAAAAGGGGAAGAAGTTCTCATACCTGCCAGAACCCGGATGAGCATGAGGAACAGACTTCTAGGAAAAAGAGGCCAGACACCAGCGGTGACATACTGTATGATCCCGTCTCCACAAAATGTCCAGAAGAGGGAAATCTACAGAGATGAAATGTAGACTAGTGGTTTCCAGGAGCTGGGGGAAGGCTGAGGTGAAGACTGCTCGTGAGGACGGGGCTTCCTTCTGAGGTTTTGGAAATGTTCTAGAATGAGACCATGCTGGCTGGGCCACACTGTGCATATGCTCAAAACAACTGAATCGTACCCTTAAGCAATTAAAAAGAAACTAAAAAAAAAAAAATAAATAAATAAATAAAAAAAGAAAGAAAGAAAAGAAAAAGAAAATGAGGTCAAATAAATAAATGATGACTGCTTATATTTGAAAACAACAAAAAAAGAAAAAGACATATGGCGGTGTGCGTCATACGCAATTTTCCCGGTGTTAGGTGACCATTAGGAGGACATTAACTTATCCATTCAACTAAAACCACAAACCATTTATTAAAGATCGAACATGTGCCAAGCCTCAGGCAAAGCAGATGAAGAGGCATGGCGAGAGGAACTGGTGGCGCCCTCCACCCACTCAGAATCTGGTCGCGGAGACACTTCACACAGTGACCTGACTACCGTGTGGATGCAGTCAGCGAGATGCTGGAGACGTGCTCCAGGGAGAGATAAGAGCAGGGCGGGGGGAACCCCCTCCCAGGGAAATCACGGAAGACTCCTCGGAAGAGGCTGTACTCGAGCTATACCTTGTAAGTAGAATGTGGACAAAGTAAAAATGCAGCATGGAGTTCCGGGTATGGCAAATAACACGAGTAGGGGCCCCAAGGTGGGAAAGTGGGAGGAATGTGGGAAAGATAAGCCATTTGACTGGGCAAGAGTGCAATGAGTGGCGAAAGGACAGTGGGAAGTGAGGTTGTGCGGGTCATAAAAACAACAGCAAATGTGAGTGGCCACCATTCACAGGGTGCTGACTATGGGCCAGGATTGTCCCAACCACTGTGTATGGATGAACTCCTGTAATCACTGCACCAACCCTCAGAGAAGACAATGCTCTTAGTCCCTGCTTTATAGATGAGTAAACTAAGGCACAGAAGGGTTACGGAATTTGCCCTAGGTCACACGAACAAAAAGTGGCAGAGCCAGCTGTCCAACTTAGAGCTGATGAAGCAGTGCACAATCTCCTGAGCCCTCCCACTGATTAAACAGCTGAAAACAGCTAGAATCCCAGGGCTGACATTCTGGTTGTGCAGCTCATGCACTGCACAATTCTAGAGGGCACCAGGCACATAGACCACACTGTGACAGGTATCTTTAGAGTAGTGCAGTGCACAACCTGGCCAACTATATGCCACGGTCCAGACAGAGGTGCCTCCTAAGGTTGATGAATCAAATCAATATGTCATCTACTCCTATCACTAAGTCCCACTACTAACACCACCCTCAAGATCTGCTCACCAAAGCACAGTGTCACGCCAAAACCACAGGGCCACAGTTTCATACCAACCTGGGTTGGCACCCTGGATCTGCCATCTCATGCTGACATAAGGCCTAGGGAAGTTCCCGATGCTCAGCAGACCTTACTACCCTTAACTACAAAATGGACAATAATCAATAGCGCCTTCCTTGTGGGACACATGAACAGTGCCTCAGACACAGTGGATGCTGGGAACATTGTAGCCACTGTGATGAATAGGGCTTGCAGCGGGGAGAGGGAGCCCTGATCTAGGCTGCCCCAGCCCGGGAAGAGGCCGTGCCATCCATCAGGGCCGGCGGTGGCAGTGAAAAAGCGCCTGCCTCAAATGAGCGTCACAGCACCATTCATCAGTGCTCTCCAAACCGGTCGAAAAACTGGGTATGCATTATTCCTAGAAGCCAGAGGAAGCCCCAGGAGAACCAAATCGAGCAAGTTATTCACAGAATACTCCATCTTTCCAGATACTACGTAAGATGCTAGAGTTGCTTTCAAAGGCAATCTTGAGCAGATCTGTCTCCATTATGCATTTTAAAGAGATGGGTTCAGTGACAAGGAGGAGCTTGTGAGAGGCAGTGGGGAGCCTGGCACAGCTGCTACACTGTCTGTCTAGGGCAGAAACTATATCTTCACTGGGCCAATACCCCAAAATGCAGTATCACTGGTTGCTCTCCCTCTGCTCAGGAGGAGATGGAAAGATTTTGCTGGAGAAACAAGTTCTTTTCAGCAGATGGGACATGGATCATTCCAATAAAATCTGGTTGCCACTGACTTTGCTTTCTACATGAATTCCAAAGATTCCAGGCATTTTATTGGGCCCCCTCTGCCCCTTCTGATCTGGGGTGGGGGTGCGCTGGGAAAGGTCTCTCACTGACATCCTTAGGGTTCCTATGAAACACACAGCCCTTTGGAGAGGTACACTCCTTGCCAGGCATTTCCTCCACACTCTGGGATCTGTGATCACAAAGGACTCTCTGACCATCCAGTCTGTGCCCCTAGAGAGCTGTATTTTTTTTTTTCAAAACAAGAGTGTCATTATATTGATGGAGGGTTTTGTCAAGGGGAAGGAGAATGACGTTTATTAAGTGTTGACTGTTGGTAAGCCTTTTGCAGACATGACCTCATTTTATTCTCCCTATAGCTCTGGGAGGCGTTATTAGGTATCTGTAGGCCCACTCAAAGAAAGAGAAAACCAAGACCCATTGCAGAGGTGAAGGCACACCTGGGTAGAGGTGGGTAGGGAGGTGGTACCCATCCCTCCAAACTTACCATATGGATTCTGGAAGCAGAGTCTGCTTAAACAACCCACTACATTCCTGGCCTGTGGCATGCCGGGCACAGAAATATTTAGACTCAGGAAGGCTTTGGCAAGTTCGGATCTGTCAGTAACAGACTATGGGTGAAGTGCACATCTCTTCACCCTCACCAGGCCTTGCTTTGTTCATCCACCAAATGGAAGTTAACGGGACCCACCTCACAAGCAGTTAGAAGGATCTGCTTACGTGTGTGATCTACAGACCATGCCTGGGACATGCCTGGGACATGACAGGTGCCACGTTAAAGGGCAACCACGTAAGCAGAACATGTGACTTGCACCCAAGGCTGCTGGGAGCCCTCTCAGCAACCTGGAGCAAACTAGGGAGAAAAAGGAGCAAGGATCCGTGTCTAAGACATGCTGTGGTTGGGGTCCGCCCCCTCCCCACCTCCCAACAGCACAGCTTGGGGGGGACTCCAGAGCCACAGCTACTCCCCTGAAAACTGTGGGCTCCATGTTTCCAATCCACAGGGCCGGACCGAGAGATGCAAATCCAGGAAGAGGAGGTATTTAGGGCTTCGCAAAGGGAGCACGATGTCATTAGCCAGGAATTCTGTTTGCAAGGCCTTGGGGTGAGGAAAAGCAAGGTTGGGGGTGGGGGATACTGGGCACCCCCACGTCCACACCAGTCAGAATCCTGGGGGTGGCGGTAGCAGCTTGGGATGCTGGTCAGGACTTGAGAAAGGTAATAAAGCCATGCGTGGGGAGGCAGGGAAGCTGCAGCTTGGTTTAATCACCGTGGGAAGCAAGTTGCAGGACTGAACGGCAGGAAGAAGTCCCAGGGAACCATTCAGAGCCCAGGGGGTATGGCTGCGGGAGGAGAAGGAAAGGACATACCCCTCCCAAGCGCCTTCCATTACCTCATCTTACCTCAACACAGCTGTGAGAAGCCGCTGTCATGAGGACCACTTTACAGATGAGAAGGCAGAGGCTCCGAGAGGTTAAGAGCCAGCCCTAAAGGAGTAAAGCTGGGCTTTGAATCCAGGTCTCCCCTTCTCCCCTGCCATGCCTTCTCATGAGGAAGGCAGTGCAGTTAGTAGTTACCAGCACGGGCTCCATGTCAGGCTGCCTGGGTTCACATCCTGGCTCTGGTCTTCAGAGCTCTGTGGCTTCCGGGAAAGGCTTTAACCTCTCGGAGCCTCAGTTTCCCCACTGTAAGATAGGGAAGCCACTACTATTCATAGCACCCATCTCCCAGTATTGTTGTGGAGACTCAGTCTACTGAGTATGTCAAGTGGTTAGCTCACAGAAAGGACGGAGCCGGTGACAGCTGGCTGTGTTATGGTGACTTTCCTACTCCCTTCTCCACCAAGCCTGGCTTAACATCCAAGACAGGGCTGGGCCAGCAGGCAGGGAGGTTTCCAAGGACCTGCTCTGGAAGTGCAGAAGATGGGGAAGTAAGGCAGGAGGAGCCAGCAAGGAATCCCTGAGCGCCTATTACCTATTGTGTAAAAAGCAGAGGCTGAGGCTAAAAAGGCAACGCACATGGCATTAAAAAAAGGAAAGAGAGTCCTTTTATAAACCATATCGCTTTGTTTATTATGTTATTCCCTTATATATAAAGCGATGGTTCTCAGATTCTAGGATTTCAGAGATCAGGAATTTCTCCCCAAAGGAGAGAGTGATTATTAGAGACCAATTTCGCATTATAGGAAAATGACAGAAGCGACCATTAATTATTATCACCATCATTTTAGATTTTTAAAAGGATGTTGTTAACATGAGCTCAAGATCAAGCACCAGCCTTTAAACTGTACAGATTCTGCAGGGGATTTTTTGGGGGGTGGGGGTGGGGAATCTTATTTCTGTCTCATTTTGCCACAGACAGTGGACACCTGGGGAGGGACCAGTGTGCAGGCCAACAATGGGGCGTTCCTGGTATTGAATATCCCCCATCCGGCCACTGGGAATGCTGGTGACTCGAGAGGTGTCTATTTCCTATAATTACTGAGTGTTAATGTAATCACCGAAGCGGAGAGCCAGCTGGAAAGGATGGAGTCCGACATCCCGCAAAGACAGCTAAATAAGTCACAGGGCCTGCAGACAGCCTGGCTGCCGGGGTTATGTAATCACCTCCCTTTGGCTCCCTTTCCGTTGGTCTCTTTCTCCGTTTGGCCTTTTTGTGCTTTTGCTTTTGCCTTCTGAGGCTGAGCCTCTACAATAGGCTGAGAAAATACCGGACATGAAAGAGAACCCATTTGGGAACATGGTACAGACAGCCACCTCATTTGTCTCCAGGCTCAGAACCAAACCCCAGGTTTCCATGGGAGCCTGGATGCGGCCTGGCGCAGCGCGGTCCAGCATGTGAATGTGGCATGGGCGGTGGCCCAGCACGCGCGGGCAGGAGGCAGGGGCTGTCCCCTCCCAGATGGCTGGTGGCTCCTTGACAAACTCAGTTAATGCATTTTAATTTGACCAGGGCCTTTTGAAACCGGGCTGCTGAGGGAGGCAGGAAGTAATCAATTTCTCTGCCAATCCATTTTCCTCTGGGCACCGGATCTACATGTAAGAACCGGTGAAAGGAGATTAGCTTGAGTGTATTCCCAGCAGTCAACTGGGTAAAGTCCGCTCCACTGGGGAACACAGGTGCAGGGGAGTGAGTCTGTCTGTGTGCTCTGTGCACCTCCAAGTAACAGTAATAACAGCAACAATGGGAGGAACACTGGCCGCGTACCGGGTACCAGACATCCCGCTTTGGATGCTCTCTGTCACCAAATTCTCATGCACCCTGGGAAATGGTTCCCATGCCCATTCCCCTTTTGCAGAAGAGGAGACTCGGGCTCAGGAAGGTCTGGTTCAGGGGAGAAGATGCATGCATACAAACTGATACGAATTTCACTGTACCAGCTCAGCAAAGAAACAAGGACAGAGAAACAACGATTCTGCATTTCCCAAACCCACCTGTATATAAGGGTTACCAGGGGTGCTTGTTAAACACACAGATTCCTGGGCCCTGCCCCAGACCTGCTCGATCAGAAACTCTGGTGGTTGGGGTTAGTGAGTGTCCCAGGCGATCTTACCAGGGGCACGCTAGAGTGTTTATTACACATACATTGTAAGTCAATCTACAGAGAGCACTTAGAATGCCAGATACATAGTGTTAGCTGATACAATACAAAGTGGTTTGATGATTATTATCACTTTGGGGGCAGGGGATTCCACCCACTCTTCAATTGACGAGTTCAAGCCCAGGGTACAGGGGAGACAGGCATCCTGAGTCCGCTGCTTCCTCCAGCTCCCAGCAACCCAAATGGTCTCCCCCGTGGCCCCGAGTATGAGTCCGCTGTTCAAAGACAGAGGCAGAGCCGGGTTCTAACACTGGATGGAATGGGTCTGGGGGGCGGGGGAGCTGTTCCCTTGCTGAGGAAGCTTCTCGGGGTCCTGTTTCCACACTGCTCCCTTCTTCATGGTCTTATCAGGCCATCGTGTGACCTCAACATTGTCGGAAAGGAGTCACTTCCAGCAAATGTGCTCGATGGGCACCTCTGCCCCCCTCCTCCCTGGGCAGCTGTGCTTTTGTTTAAAGATAACAGGTTTCCAAATTCATCCCCTACACACATACACACCACCTACTTCATCCGCTGCTCAAGCAAAGAAACGGCAATCTGCTCCAGGAAAACTCCAGGTCTGCTGTGCTGGACCTCTTTGGAGAATGTTACGTCTGTACATCACACTTTATAGACAACGCAAGGGATTTTGCCGGGGAAAGTTGACTCTCGCTTAATACATTGAGGTTAGACATAATCCACCCCTCAACCCCACCCCGTGTAATACGGGTCTCCACTATAACTCATCTGGGATCATAGAACTCAAGGCCAAGGCTGGTCTCCAGAGTCCAGCATGTTAATGTTTTAGGGACTGTACTGATTCTTAGAAGGTACTACGAAGCCAAACTGTGCTTTGTAAATCGCACAGAGCTCTGTGGAACTCCCTGTTAAATGAGTCCTCTGCTGTGTGAGTTCAGACCCTCTGTGTAAAACGTAAATGACCACCCCACTCCCCTAACCCCCTTCCGGCCCTAACTGATGGGTCTCTTAAGTTGCACGCACTGGATTTGAAAGCAAGACTGAGCAGCATGGGAACTGCACGCCAGTGCCACGTTCCAGAATCAAGAACCAGAGGCAGGCAATGATGAGACATTTCTGAATGCCCTGGTCTACAGGCAAATACGGCTGCACAAGGATGTGGCAACATGAAATGCCGTCTCTTGGAGCAGCCCAGGCGACCAGAGTGCTTGCTTTGCAGTGGATGGGCTCTGCTCCTGGCCCTGGGAGAACCCACCCTGGTATTACCCCCGGCCTCCTCTTTCCATTGGAAAACGCTAATCTGTCCTGCCAACGGGCTCAGAGACTCTAATTTTTTTTTTCTGGGAGCCAACTTGTGCTATTGTGTACATGCATGACCTAATCTCTGTGTGGACACGTCTGTGGCCCTGGTGGGGTTGCTCTGAAGAATGGCTCCATCCCAGGCAAGGCAGGTGTGCATAAACACCAGCTTCTGCAAACAAACTTGGGACTTCCCTGCACGCAGGGTGGTGTGGCACCTGTCACTGCTTGACGAGTCAGGCTTTCTTTTCCCAAGCGGGTGCCTACCCCAGCCCCAACCCAATGCAAGGGCAGACAGCTCACACAAGGCCGCTAGGCTATGTAATAGAAAGTCCACAATTCATAGAAAAGCTAAGAAAGCAGCAGAATAGAGAGAGCAAAGAAATGAAAGTCCTGGGCGCCTGGGTGGCTCAGTGGGTTAAAGCCTCTGCCTTCAGCTCAGGTCATGATCTCAGGGTCCTAGGATTGAGGCCCGCGGAGCAGAGAGCCTGCTTCCTCCTCTCTCTCTGCCTGCCTCTCTGCCTACTTGTGATCTCTCTCTCTCTGTCAAATAAATAAATAAAATCTTTAAAAAAAGAAAAGAAAAGAAATGAAAGTCCTGGCCAATGCCCCTGCTGTAGGCTCTCATAGTATCCTGGGCTTTTCTAGCATAGCATTTGCCACAATTAAGATTAAGTAATAATTTATATCCATAGACAGAACAAAATAATGAACCCAGAGAAAGACCCACATATACAAGTCAACTCAGTATAGAACAGAAAAGGCATTATAAAACAGTGAGGAGGGTACCTGGGTGGCTCAGTGGGGTAAGTGTCTGCCTTTGGCTCAGGTCATGATCCCCGGTCCTGAGATGGAGTCCCATTTCTGGCTCCCTGCTCAACAGGGAGCCTGCTTCTCCCTCTCCCTCTGCCCCTCTCCTGCTTGTGTCCTCTTTTTCTCTCTCAAATGAATGAATAAAATCTTAAAAAAAAAAAAAAGAATTACACACACACACACACACACACACACTCACACACAGATAATAAAAGGCAAACATCCCAGTAGGAAAAAAAATGGGTAAGGAATTCGAACAGGTATTTTACTGAACAGGGGACCTCACATTCCGAAAACCTGGAATAATGTTCAACTCACTAGTGATCAGAGATATACAGATGAAGCCAAGTATGAGGTGCCATTCCACACCCAATCAGATTGGCAAAAATTAAAAAGTCTAATAATACCAAGCATTGGTTAAGGATGTGGAGAAGCAAGAACTCTCATATGTTGCTAGAGTAAATCAGAACAAACACTTTGGAAAACAAGTCAGCACTGGCTGGCCGAGCTGCAAACACGCAAACCCTGTGATTCAGCAGGTCTACTTCTAAGAATACCTCCCATGTGAGCCCAAGGAGAGGCATACCAGCTGGATGCCTGCAGCCTGGGGGACAGCAAAGGTTGAGAATTTCCAGAATAGCATGTGGCAATCAAAATCAATGAGCAAACTCAACGTTCCATCGTGGATAAATCTGAAAAACAATACTGGGTTAAAAAAAAAAAAGGCACAAAAAACTGAGTTGCAGAATATCACCCACAGTTTGATGCTACGTATATAAATGTCACACACAAAAAGAGGCCATTTGTGATTTATGAACACACAGAGAAAGCAAAATCTAAAGACAGGCTGCGAGATCTGCCCCACATTCAAGCCTCTAGAGAAGGAAGAAGGACCAAGGGTGGCTAACAAGAGGAATTTCAGCTTTAACTCAAATGTTTGCCTCCTTTCGTTTGAGAAAATCATGCGAATATGTGAGATTCTTAACCACTGTTAATTCTAGTGGGGGGGGTTGTATTCTCTGCATTTTTAATTACCTAAAAGAGCATTCATTAATCCCCAAGCAAAATTAAAATTCATCACGGGAAAAAATCATCCATGTCACTATTGATTTCAGGTCCAACTCCCCCAAGGGCAGAGCTTGGGACCTTGTCTTTTGCTACAAAGCCAGTGCTCAGGGTTCTGGCCACTGTCTACCTGTGCTGAATGAATGAACCTTTCCAGTGCATTTACGTCTCTTTCGGTCCTCACATCTTTAGAGGTTCCCCATTGTACAGATGAGAAAACTGTGGTTTGGAAAGGTTAAAAGACTTGCCCAAGCTCACAAGGCTAGCAGATTTTGAACTTGGGTCTATGGACATGGGTGGGGCAAGTTCAGAGCATACGAGAGAAGCAGGAATTTGGGGAGAAGGTGGGGCAGAGAGCACAAGTTGTTGGCATTGTTCTAAATTCTCCATATGAATTAACTCATTAAAGCAGCATGGTGACCCTATGAGGAAAATATTATTATTAACATGCAGAAGACAATGAGAAGAGGCAGAGGGAGACTAGGGTGGGTTCCATAGGGTCTGAAATGCAAGGGATGGGCACCCTTGGCCCTGGACCTCCCAGGTTTGGGCAGGGCAGTGCCAGGAGGAGCTGCCACAGTCAGGAGCTACCAGGAAACACATACTTGCCCTGGCCAGGTCTGCGCCTCCCTCCTTACTCCCCACTACGGGACAGTGCCCAGGCCCTGGTCCTGTCACCTCGGGTATCCTTCCAGGCCTGGCCTCCTGGCACACATCCCACTGTGCTCTGAAGTGTCTCTGATCACCATCCTTCTGTGAATTACTTGCCCTGTACAGAAACAGGGACTTAGGAGATGGTGGGTGGGAGAGGGAGGCAACTGGAGTGAGGGATGTGACCAGGGCCGCTGCTGGGGGGAGGGGTGGTTGGTGGCACCCCCACAGCACCTGGGGGTGTGGCGGATCTGGAAGGCCCTGGACATACACCGAAGGATCCTCTGTTGGGGTGGGTGGCGGCACCCGCCTGACCAGGGTTGAGTAGGGGCTTACAATTGAGAAAAGGCTTGGACACACTGGGCAGTTGGTCTGGAACAGTGGCCAGAGCAGGTGCCCAATAAACATGTTTAAACAAAAGGAATTTGGAGCCACTGGCTAGGGGTGCAAGCAGTACAAGTGTGTGTATTGGAAGGAGGGGGTGTCAAGGTCAGGGGCAAATAGCCTAGACCTCCAGACAGCGTTAGCAAGGGATGTAAATGCCAAATCAGGAAAGCAAGGCAGAAGCCCCAGCCTAGGAAAGAGGTGAACCTAGTAGCAGGGGGCAGAGAATGAAGCTCCGGGCACACGCAGCTGGGTGTGTGGGTCTGACAGGCTAGGACAAGAGCACCGTCCAAGGCACCTGCTAAGGAGGGTGGCAGTCGGCAGCGCCTGGGCCGGCTACCTTGGCCAGACAGCGGGGGAGGACAGATGTGCAGGTGCGAGTGCTCAGAGCTCCACAGAGAGGCCAGAGAAGAGCGAGTAAAATGTGCAAGTGAAAATGAAGACCCTGGTAAAAACCCCAGGACCTCTGCACAAGCGCCCCTCCAGGCCTGACTGCTGGGCTGCACGGGTTCTGCTGGGAGCCACCAGGCCACTGCGGGGAGCCCCCGGCCTACCTCTAGGTGGGAGAAGAAGAATGATGTCGATGATCCTCACCAAAGCGATGGCAATGGTGACCAGAGCTATGACGTTCTGAGAACTTGCCCGGCGCCAGACATTGTTCTAAGCGCTTCGCGTGCACGGACTTCCTTTGACAGCACAACCCCCCCAAGAGCAAAGGCACATCTTGCAGGGGGAAGAAACTGAGGCACCAAGGGGTGAAGTGCCACTGCTGGCCTCAGGGCTGGGGATCGAACCCAGCATGTGGCTCCGAAGTCCATCCCCCAACAGGCCACGCAAACCAGCTCACACGTGCCCGGCGCTGCGGCGTTTACAAAAGTACGTGTTTATGCATTTCCTCATTCGAGCCTAACGGGGCCTTCACGCAGGGATGCAGTACCCCTCGCCGCCAGGGGTGCCGGGACTAGAACGGACCCCTGTTGCTGCCAGAGCAAGCAGTACGCTAACAGGATGCAAAACTTCCCAACGACATGTCTTTATGATTCTGAGTTTGACCCCAGAACTCTGTTGTCTATCACACCGTGACCCTGGCTAAGTTGATTATTCTCTTTGAGCCTCAGTTTCCCCCTCTGAAAAATGGGCCAACACAGGACACATTCAACATCTGCTGGAAGAATTATGTGAGAGGTCAGGTACAAATGGCCTGCGGAAATCCCAGTTTGGGGGGTTGCTTGTGGGGCTTCAAGAAGCATCACTGTGTAAATTCAATGCAAAAGGGCTCCACGGAGCAGGGTTCTTAACCCTGGCTTTGGAGTCTGGGAACCCTCCAACTCTGGGGAAGTGAATTCACCACCCTGTGCTTTGGTTTTATCATTCATTCAGAAAACATTTACTGAGTGCCTACTGTGAGCCAGGCACCACAACAGGCATGACTCTGTAAAGTGGGAGTGGGAAGTCGTGGTGAAGATGACATGACGTCACCTCTGGGGAAGGCATCATATGGTGCTTGGCCATAGTCATTGCCATCGGGTAGCTACTGTAAATGCTAGAGCTCAGAGCCGTGCTGTCATTTTTTGTCTCCCATCCACATTGCTACGAAGCACAAGAACTGTGGAAGGAAGGCTCTGGATGCTTGTGGATCTCCATTTCCCCAGCTCTCCTGCAGCCCTGGGCCCAATGCATCTCCGCTGAGATGTGAAATGAGACCCAGAGATCCTCTCTTCTGCCCTGCTCACCCTGTTTACTAGAAAGCACAGTGTTCTTCCTGTGACCTCATTAGAAAACCACAAAAGATTTATTTTTAAGAAGAGAGGTGATGATTGCATTTTGCAGAGCAAGAGCTCCTGTCGCTGCCTGATCATCCCCAGGGCCCCCGAGGGAAGCATTTCCTGAGTCCCCTGCATGCCAATCACCAGCTTCCTCAACAGCAGCCAGAGAGGCACCCCGAGGCCTGGGAGGGGCAGGTCCTGCACGCCTGCTTCCCCCTTTACCTCCCCAGCAGTGCTCGCTCTGAACACTGTACCCTGAAGGAGCCAAAAGGCCTCACGCTTGCCCACCTGCCTTCCTCCTCTGGCCCTTTTAGTGATCTGTCCACCAGAATGGAACTTCCCCGAGTTCGAGAAAGTCTTTCTGATTTGCCTTTGTCCATGATTAGCATGACCTACACTCTTCACTTCGGTGCCCGCTCTGGACCTGACATTGGGCCTGGTTCATCAGAGCACAGGACAGGACTCCTGCCCTCATGGGGCACAGTCTCGGAGAGGGGACAAGTGCTAATTGGGAACTAATCTGTCCCAATTCACATGCTGGTTACTGTCAGCCTCATTCCTCCCCTACAAGCACTCACTGTTTTACCCGCAATGTCCCTAAAGAGCCCCCCTCAAAATCAGCACCCCCCCCAGAAGGGGCAGTGAATCCTGATGATCAGGATTCTTTTTTTTTTTTTAAGATTTTATTTATTTATTTGACACAGAGAGAGAGATCACAAGTAGGCAGAGAGGCAGACAGAGAGAGAGGAGGAGGCAGGCTCCCCGCTGAGCAGAGAGCCTGATGTGGAACTCGATTCCAGGACCCTGAGACCATGACCTGAGCCGAAGGCAGAGGCTTTAACCCACTGAGCCACCCAGGCGCCCCGATGATCAGGATTCTTATTTGGGTTTGAATCCAGCTCTGTGACTTTAGGAGCCGTGAAAACTTGGCCCAGTTACTTCCCTTCTCGGGGCCCTGGTCTCCTCACCTGTAAAGTGACAATAGTGACAGCACCCAGGTCTTTGGGTTGTTTGAGGGTTAATGAGGGAATTTAAAGCTAGAAGTGCCCTGTGGAGCATGTGGTATACATTGCGTTAGTTCAATGAAGACCACCCTGTCACTCAGACTTTTTTTCCAAATCCCAATCGCTTCCTATAATCCAGCATAAGCACCACTTCCTCAAGAAGCACCACCCAGGGGGCGCCTGGGTGGCTCAGTGGGTTAAGCCTCTGCCTTCGGCTCAGGTCATGATCTCAGGGTCCTGGGATTGAGCCCCACATCGGGCTCCGTGCTCAGCAGGGAGCCTGCTTCCTCCTCTCTCTCTGCCTGCCTCTCTGCCTACTTGTGACCTCTCTCTCTGTGTGTCAAATAAATAAATAAAATCTTTGGGAAAAAAAAAGAAGAAGAAGAAGCACCACTCAGGGCTGCCAGCCATACTCTCTCTCCATCCTCAGAAGTACCAACCCCGTCAGCACCAGCCAGCCTCGCCACGGTGGCTGGTCTCCAGAGGAGGCCCTGAGGGGGCCAGCCCTCTCGGTGCCTACGGTGAGTCTTCCTCCCCCCTGCCCCCCATGCTGAATAAGGCTTGGCAGCTTCTGCTTTTGAGCTTTTGGGGTCCCTGAACCTCCATGTAAGAAGGCCAGCTATTGTGCTGGAAAGACCACATGGAGAGACGGAGATGGGAAAGGCCACATGAAGAGGAGGTAGCCTTCTCCCAGGGGAGGAGGACGGACATATGCTCCCAGGTGTCCCACTGTCCTGCCTGACCTCAGACATCCACCCATCTCCCACGCCATCAGATTGGCAGTGAGCCACCGTCCACGTGCCAGTCCGACAGGACCCGAGCTGTGTGGAGTCCCAGCTGACATCACTGGAGAGAAGGACCACTCTCTGAGCTCAGTCAACACCCAGAATTCCAGGAGAGAAGACGGTTGCTGTTTCAAGTCACCATGCTTCCGGTGCTTGGTTACATAGCAATTCATACCCAAAATGTTCACTCTGCCCGGCAGTATGAAGGAGACGCACCTTTCAAGAATTAGAGTTGTCATGCCAATTTCAGCATCTGCCACATAAACAAGTTCCTGTTGGGGGCAGGATGTCACTGTGGCAAGTGTGTGACCTCAGGTGACTCTGGGTTCTGTCAGTTATCAGCGGTGTGAGCTTGGGTGTATTCCTGCTTGTACCTGTTTTCTTATCTGTAAAATGGGATTATAGGGGTTGCTGTGAATTTACATGAGATGAAAGATACAAAATGCCTCATGTAAGAATGAAACATTCTGAGCTATTGTGGGGAAGAGACAGGCAGCCATAGTCTAAACGATGCAGCTTCTTTACAGAGTCTTGTTTAATTAAAAGTGTTTCCCCAAGTATTGTTGCAAATGTGCTGAGGTGAAACCCATTAGCCTCCGACTCATTTCCAACTCCGAGCGTTCATACAAAGCTGGCTTGGGGTCCCCCAGGTTCAGAGGCGCAGTCCCAATTACCACAGGCTAATTCACCTGCTGCTCACATGAGTCTTTGAAAAAGGAAATTAAAAAAAAAAAAAAGAAGTGAACTCTGATGTTCCATGTTGATTCACTCCAACATGGGAAAATGTAAACTCTCAATGCTTTTCCTCCAAGGAACACAAAATCTGAGCAAACCCATCTGATCCTTGTTAAATTAACGCATCCACGGAAGAACTGAAGAAGAAAGCTTGCTAATAAAGTCTCACCGCTGTCACCAACATGGTCATGCCTGTTAGATGTTTTTGAGCACTGACTATGTGCTAGACTCGGTAGCAAGCATTTTACTCCGACTACCAGAGCCTGGGGTGGACTTGGCTGGGGAGGCTGGGAGATAAGGAACACCCAACACTGGAGAGAGACACTTTGGTGCTACACAGATGACACTCACACAGCCCCCAGGCATAGGTCTTCAAAGGCTCAGGAACAGCCTGGTATACGGAATGTTCTTAATATGTGTTTATATCAGTGCTAAACTGAAACTAAGTGGAATACGTCAAAGCCCCCAAGTCCCAGACGGATGGGGCAGGGGGTGTGGGCTATTCAGAGGAAAGTCGCTACCCTCTGGCCTGGACACCTAGGAAGGTTCCAGAGAGGAAATGTGTGCATTAACCTAGCACCTTGCCTGGCCCAGAGCAGGCACCTCACGATATTGTTGAAGAAATAAATAAATGGGCTTAGGAGTGAGGCATCTCTCCTGTCGTGCCCCCCACCCCCTCTTTACAGCTCCTGGAACCCCTGTTGCCCTATCTTTACTACCCCTGCTGGTTCATTTAACATCTGTTTCCCCAGGGAACAGTCCCCTGCAAGCCGGCAGGGGCCCTGACTCTGCTGTTACCACTGCGTCCTCAGCACCCAGCCTGACACTTGGCACACAGTGGTTGTTCAACAATTACTCGTGGACTTAGGGACAGACTGACTGAGGGACAGAGCTTGCCTACTGTCAATAGAGGGGTAGGAGGACCCACCTGTAGGAGGAGGCTCGAGAATGTTTAAAGAGGGTTTGCAGCACCACACACTTGCGCATTTGCGCGCGCGCGCGCGCACACACACACACACACACACACACACACACACACACACACACACACACACAGACTTTCTGCTTCTCAGGATCCCACCTGGGGAGGCCCAGGCCGTGGTGACACGCCAAGGATATCACTGTGACATGACACAATTAGAAAGCTGTGTGTGGCAGCTGCAGGGAGAGGCTGAGCCGGCCAACCTGCCACAGGCTCAGAACACCTACCCTCGTCTGTTCTACGACAAAAGCCAAGTCATGACCAGTCAGGGGTGTTGGCTCCCTAGGCACAGGCTGACTCAAGACTGAGCTGGGAAAATGCACTTTCAGGTTCTAGAAAAGTTAACCCAAATCTCTGAAGAACTGAGATGCTTCCCCCAGGTCAGGGCTAGTGTCCCCCTGATAACCAAACACCTCCTTTTTGTCTAGAGTTTTACATTCAGAAAGGTCTTTACCTACACAACCTCATCGGGAAAGTCAGTCAGCAACAAAAATTTACTGAGCATCTACTATATGCCGGGCACTGTGCTCCATGTTGGGGATACAGCCACAGACAAGATGGCAAGATGCCTTCCCTCTTTATGGCACATAAAGATGTCACTAGTCTGAGAATCCCACGAATGTCAACCGACAACTGACCGGTGACAAACGGAAGGAAGGGAGCTCTAAGTAGGCCTAGGAGTGTGGATAATGGGGACCTGAGCTGGTTCAGCAGGTGTCATGATTGACTAAGACCTGAAAGAAAAGTGGAGCCCATGAGGTAAAAGGGAAAGGGGTGAAGAACATTCTAGCAGAGGGAAGAGCCGTGCAAAGGCCCTACAGCAGAAGAGAACCACCAGGAGAGGTAAACAAGAATATATTCACCTCATCCCCACCTGACGGAAAAAGGACTAAGACCCAGAGAACCACATGGCAGAACCAGGAAGTCCCAGAACTCAGACTTCTGACTCCAACTCTGGCTTCGTGTTAAACTCCTGAACTCTTCAAAGTCCCCAGGGTCCCCTTCCCGGGCCCTGCCATGCTCCTGGCTGAGGTAGGTCTGGGCAGGTTGGTGGAGATGGCAGGAGGGGGTGGGGGTGGGGGGGGTTCCCACAAGGCCTTGCAGGCCAACAAGGTGCAGGAAATTGCAGTGAGTGATTGCCCAACTGGACTTGGGGCAGGCAGTTAGCCATCGGGCCCCGGGACGTGTCAGCACGCCAGAGCTGCTCCGATCCTCACCTCGAGGATCCTGGGGCGAGCACCAAGGGGGAGGTTTTCCACAGAACACGTCAGCCCTGCCAGGCAGAGGACACCACACCTCTGGAGAAGCCGTGCAGAGCCCCACCCTAGCCAGCGGGAAGGGGAGACAGGCTCCTCAGCCCTGACAGTGACACTTAAGCCAGACTGCCAGTCAGTTATGTTCAAATAGCTGGTACTCATCACGCTCCAAGTAGGGTAGCAAAGATGCAGAAGTCACCAGCTCATCTTTTGGTTACCGGGAAGCCCACGAGTCGCTCTTGCAATGCCTGCTGTATCTTTACCCCAGCGCTCATCACCACCGGAAGTCATCTCACGGGGTAACCTGTCCATCGTGTGTCTGCCCAGGAGAAGGCCCCGCGAGGACCGAGCCCGTCCTCGCCCACCTTCTCCCGGCTGTGTCTCAGAACCTGCCCCTTACTCAGTACCCAGCGAGGGAATGAGTAACAAGGAGAAGAATGGGGGCACCTGGGGGGCTTGGTCGGTTGAGAAGACTCTTGATTTCAGTTCAGGTTCTGATCTCAAGGTTGTGAGATGGAGTCCTGTGTTGGCTCTGTGCTCAGCGGGGAGTCTGCTTGTCCCTCTCCCTCCCCTTGCTTGCATCCTCTCTCCCTCAAATAAATACATGAATAAAATCTGTAAAAAAGAAGAATGAAGGACTCCTTCAAGGAAGGGAAGAAGAACTAGTGCGGAGTGTCTAAACATGCCAGAGGCTGAGCCCAGAGCTTTCCACGTCATCCCACGGACCCGGCACCTCCGTCAAAGGCCAGGCTCATTCCCACCACCCAGTGAGTGAGCTTCGGAGCATAGATGCGGTCCAGGGAGAAGAGCTGAACCCAGGGGGGCAACTGAGAGAAGCAGGGGTGAGCACGGATGTGCCTAAGGAAAAACAGCAGGGCAGGTGACGTCACATGGGGGCTGGGAAGGAAACAAGGTGCTGGCTGTCTACCAACTAGGTTCTGGGCTATGACTCCTGATCGTGACTTTGCAGTGATTAAAAAACTGTAAAATCGGTCACGTCAGCAATGCCCGATGTGGGGGCCACTGGGAGGCTTCCTCCCACGGCCCTCTAGTTCAAGGCACTCCGCCCCCAGCTGCTGAGTCCCTTCTCAGGAACCCGACCCGGTCATGCACCCCACAGGGACGGCTGTATCTGATGGCCGGTCCATGTGGAGGTACAAAGGCCTGGCCCCCTTGTCTGAGTCAAAGACAGGTCTAAGGGACATTCCAGCCTCAGAGCTCCCCGTGTGACTGGCTGAGGTCTCTGCTGCAATTAGACCACCCTCTCTGTCTACTTCTTCTCAGAGTTGGAGCTCTGAGCTCTGAGCCTGGAGCTCCCTCCAATAATCCTCCAGCAGGCAAATCTTAGAGTTGCTTTTCCACAAAACCCAACCTAAGACACCTCCCAAGATGTACTTTGAAAACCAAGAAAACCCAACCAGGATCTCAGGTTGGGGTCAGCGCCACTGGCTCTCAGTAATCCTGTTTCTCTACCCATTGAGACTTGAACAGCTTCTTGTTCCTGGAGAGAAATGGCCACGGGCTGGGTAAGAACATTGTTGGCTCTGAAGGCAGGCTGCCTGAGTTCGCATCCCAGCACCACCCTCCCTAGCTACATGACCCCAAGCAAGTCTTCTTTTCAGTTTCCTTCTTGGTAAAAGGGAATTCTGTCTCCCAGGAGGCGGAGGATCACACAGGTGGGGAGATGCAGAGGCCTTCAGAACATGACCGTGCACTCTGTAAGAGCCCGAGACTCGTCAGCTCTCCGCCGCTGCTGGTTTTGCACGGTGCCCACTTGTCCTCTCTCCTGTAGGGACCACACTGCGGCCCAGCACAGCCCGGGCCTGACGCTCATCCCTGGGTGGGAAGGCCTAGCGGTGCAAGCCTGCCTGCCCTTGGAGGGGTGCCCCCTTGCTTCCACCTTACCTAGCCCTCTAGAAGCTTTCAGAATGAAAACCCTGGAGCAGGTGGAAGATACTGTTATCTACACTGTCTGAAACTTGCTTATCACTGATTCAGATCAACTAGGGACACACCATTTCCATAAATCAACCGACCACACAATAGGCCCACCCGGCAAAGCCTACGATGACAATAATAATCATGTGTATTTATGCAGTGCCTTTGTTCTGCGAGGCTCCAAACAGTCGACAATCATTATTCCTGTTAACGCTACAGCCATCCTGGGAGAGGCAGGCAGCGAACACGGGCCTCTCCCCTTCACAGGCAGGAAAAGAATACTGATAGTAACAGTGAATACTTATTGATCCTTTATTCGGTGCTGGGCCCTATTTCAAGCGCTTTATAAATATTAACTCACTTGTAACTCTGAGGTAATTACTATTATTATCCTCATTTTACAGAGGAGGAAACTAGCATCTAGGGAGCAGAAAGGAGCAGGAGCCGAGAAGCTGGCGTCCTCCCCACACACTGCCTGCTGCTGGGGGCCTGCCGGCTTCATCCCTGCACCAGGGATGGTGCCCTGCCTCCCCAAACCAGAGTCAACAAGGCACCAGGGACAAATGCAGAAGTCAGGGCTGTGGGTGGGGGACTCCTCAGCGAGGGTGACAGCCCCAGGCCTGTGACAGGTGCAGGGAGAGTGGGGAAGGCCACAGGCCCCAACTGCAGGAGTGGGTCTGCACCCCAGATGGGTATTCACTTGGTAGCTGGTCTTGCCCCCAAACAAAAAGCCACCAAGTCATCTGCTGAGGTCATTTGGACCTTTGTCTGCAGAGTGTCAGAGTGCGACATGGGGCAAGGAGACAGCATGAGGTCACGGGTAGCAATGGCGGGTGAAGTGCCATTCGGGGGGTGAAGGGACTCGAGAACAGGGAGACAGACAAGCTGCTCTTTCTCGGTATCATCTTTCCCTCCCATTCTGGCAGGGGCTCAGGCAGCAGCCGGGGGAACTTTTGAAAGAGAGCCAAATCCCATCACTGCCTAATCAAGCACCTTTCCACCCAACCCCCCCTTTATTTAAGATTTTTTATTTATTTATTTGACAGAGAGAGAGAGAGAGAGAGAGAGAGAGAGAGAGAGATTACAAGTAGGCAGAGAGGTAGGCAGAGAGAGAAGAGGAAGCAGGCTCCCCGCCGAGCAGGGAGCCTGATCCCAGGACCCTGAGATCATGACCTGAGCCAAAGGCAGAGGCTTTAACCCACTGAGCCACCCAGGTGCCCCCCACCCAAACCCTTTACCTTGACAAGACTGAGTCCTCCGCTACCTCTCCAAAATCCCCCCTCGGCCCCCCTCCCCCCGCTACACCCAGACGCACTGGTTCTTTGGGGTCTTGCACACACCCAATCTCGCAGAAGTTAAGTCACCTCCTCCAGGAAGCCCTTCCGGGATGCCCAGCCTGAGGGAGTCCCAGGCACCTCTCTGTATATCTCTGTCCTAATTCTCTTCGAAGCCTTCTCACTGGATGATTTGTTCTTGTTAACTTGTTTATTCATTTATTATTTTTCTCCCCTAATTACAATGCAAGCTCCATGCCAGGGTGGTTTATGTCTGATTTGGTCACGACTGTATCCCCAGCCTGGAGAACAGCATGATGCTCAATTAATATTTGTTGAATGAATTATAATAAGCAGCACTTGCTGAGCAGTTATCCCATGCCAGGAACAATCTCTGTGATTTACATAAATTAGCTCATTTAATCCTCACAATGCCCTGCAGAGGCTGGTCCTATTATCATCCCCATTTTACAGATGAGGGAGCTGAGGCAGAGGGGTGAAACCACCTTCTGAAATGACAGAGCCAGGATGTGAATCCAGGCAGCTTGACTTGCTAGGTTCCCGGTCTATACCACCCTGAGGACGAACCTGTCCACCCTGCCCTCAGGATCCAGCTTCAACTCCTAAAAACAATAAGCAAGGCTTTGGTGACCAATCTAATCTCCTTTATAGCACCACTCCCTGATGTACACACTAAGTTTACTAGTACACACTAAGTTTACACTGTGGAAGCTTCTGGAAGACCCTGCCCTCTCTTGTCTCTGCCATTTGACCTTGCTGTTCTCCACCTGGAGCTCTCATCTTTCTTGACCAACTCCTTCCTTACCCTTCAGCTCAGGTCCAACTCAGACAGCCCCTGCCTAAGAAGCCTCTCCTAAGGCTTGGTTCAAACACCCGCTCAGTGCCTCCCCTGCACTCTGCATTTCCCCTAACACTGTACCTACTCCAGTCTGATGAGCCTGTGTATTCACCTGACTGCAGAGACACCTGGCCAGACCCATTCATTTGTTTCAGCAATTATTTACTGCACTCCCACTACATGCCCAGCCCTACGTGCACTGGAAAGACTTCTGCAGGCAAATCAGTCTCCAACTATGCGGAGCTTTCTAATGGGGGAGACAGACAAGAAGCAAACAAAAATACAATGTAACATCAGGAAGAAGGAAGGAGACAGAGGCAGAGGAATGGGAAAGGATTAGGAGACAGAGCTATATCCTAGACAGAGCGGTCAAGGATGGTTGTGTATCCGCTAAACCCGCAGTGTCCAGATTTTTTTGATCACACACCCCTACAATCCTTGGGGATACCTCCCCAGTATGGAGATACATGGTTACATATAATTATAGACTATACGTAATCACTGCTGTGCTATCGTATTACATACTTCACTATAAAAAATATATAAAGTACCGAAATAAAAGGAGGAGCAAACAGTAGGAAGAGATGTTCTAGACTGTTTTTCTTGTGCATCACCCTACACGCTCATGCATGCACTCTGATTTAGAGACTACTGTGCCAGAATGTCAGCTCAGCTTAGTGTTAAAGAGGAAAAATGCAAACAAAGAAACAAGGCTACTCTCTGATCCTAGCTAATTACACACAGCAGGCACCCCAAAATAATCTGTCAAATGACTCAGGGGGTGGTGTTCAGTAGTTGTTAGGTAAGTCAGCCTCAGACAGGTCATTTCCTAATTCTTGGTCTCAGTTTCCCCATCTGTAAATAGAGGGTGTGGTCTGAATCCCCAAGGGCGTCCGTGAGTCTACACTGGCCCAGAGACAACACTGCAGTCCACTGAGCTGCTCCCTGGATTGGAAGGGGGGGGGCCCTCAGCGGTAGTGTGACATGCAGCCGAGTTCTGGCGTGGGCAGGGCTTTCTTTCGCTGGGCTTTTATTGATTTTTACTGGTTTACACAGAAGGGGAAAAAAAATGCAAACAAGGAAACAAAGGCACTCTATCTCCAACCTGGGCCAATTATGCAGAGATTCAAGAGAGTAATGAAAACCATAAAGCATTCACTGAAATAAGAGCTCCCAATCTTCCATAATCTTTGGTGATAAAATGCAAAACAGCAGGCCACTGACACCCATTCATAAATCCCAGGTCCGTTTACTAGTGCTCAGTTCGGAACACATTTGCCGGCACTGAGAACCCATTCTGTTGTTCTGCACGCCGGGAGTTAGGGCAGGTCCTTTAAGGGTCACACGTGACTCTCAGCACCGTGCCAGAGCCGGCGGCAAGGGCCCTGAGGATGCTGGGGCCACGGGCACAGAGATCGCGGGAGGGTGCTTCCCCTCTGGACCGCAGCAGGACACAGCATTGTCAAGGGCTCATGGGGATGGGCGTGAGCCTGCTGTTGGGTTAAGGAATCCAGGGCTCGGAGAAATGAAGCTGTCCTTGAGTCACAGGTTAGGAGTGGAGCCCAGCCTCAAGCTGGGGCTTCCCGGAAGCCTGACCCATGATCTCCACTCTTCTGGAAGGTTCTGTAAGCAGCTCAAGGTTGGGTCGCTCTCCATCATTCTCTGTCTCCCAGTGCTCTGGCACAAGGCTTTGCTGGTAGTAGGGGTGACTGACAGTGAGGAAGGAAAAAAGGGAGTAAGAAAGGAAGGGAGGGAGGGAGACGAGAGGGGGAAATTCAGTGTATGGCTTGTCTGCCAATACTGTGAACAAGGCTAAAACAAGGATGGTTACAGAGCCCTTACTCTATACCAGCTACACCAACCACCACCTTAAAGGCAACATCTTGTCTACTCTCCAACACCCAACGACCTCTGGAGAAGCCACTGGTGTTGTCACCATTGCACAGAGAGGGAAATGGAGGCTCTGAGAGGTTCAGTAACTTGCCCAAGGTCACTCGGCAGGTAGGTGGTAAATCCAGAATGTCAACTTTGACAGCTCTGGTACTTAACCACCACCCCACACTGCCTGTCCCTGGGAGCAGAAATCCAGTTCTTAAAGGCCTCCCAGCACCTTCTGCTACTCTGTGCCCCAAAGCAGGGGCGACTCTCACATCCATGGAGGCAGAATCACGGTGATCCCCATTTCACAGCCTCCTGAGGAACTGGATGCCTGTCCACAGGGCAGGGGGTGCAACCAAAGCCCCGTCATGGGGATGTTTTCACAAGTGACAGAAGATCCGTTCTCATTCCCAAAGGCAGAAGGAGCCAGTGCAATTGTTGATCTGAGCATTATCAGTCGGGACGAGTCTGGGAAAGAGAAAGCGGAGGGAAGAAGGGCCAGTGTGTGGAGGCATGACCAGGGAGCTCAGGGGGAACGAGGGCTGGCTTCTGGGGCATGCCACGCTGCCAAGATGGAAGCCAAAATGATGGGAAGGCGGGCATCCATCTCCAGGAGGAGAACCACCGGGAGAACAGGCTGCATGGCTGCCTAATCCTGGTTCCACGGCTCACTTCTCTGAGACCTTGGACAAATTATCCTCCCAGAGCCTCAGATCGTCATCTATAAACTGAGACTAGGAATAGTCCCTACCTTGTAGAGTTGGTACGAGGATTAAATAAACTCTATAAATGGATTTAAGCATGGGGAAATGCTCCATTAAGCAACGGTGATTGGGGGTGGTGGTAGCACAGCCAGGCTCACTGATGTGTAAAGTCAAGGACTGGGAGCAAGGAGGAACCATCACCCTACCCCCCACCCCTATCTGCAAGCGAGGCAATGTTCACAGACCATGTCTGAATACGGCCAAGCCAACGAAAGTGGTTCAGAGACATGCCCAAGGTTGAGTCACAGCATTTTCTGGGCAGGGACCTGGCTGACTCATCTGATATTCCAGTCCTTGGCATCAGCTTTGCACTCCACTAATGGCTGAGAAATCTACAAGTGGCTGAGGCTCCCGAAGTCTATCGTGAGATTATACTTCCTATTGCCTCCCTTTTCCTGGTTCCTTTTTACTTCCCTCCCTGCTGATTCATTTATCTTCTTCCACACTTCTTGACCATCTACTCTATGTCCCGGTCCTTCTGGAAACGAGGAGGGCATTAAAAGAAGTCCCAGCCATGGCTGTAATTGAAGCAACCAGACATAAACACTGAACAACCAGAATAAAAATTACATATTACACGGGGCCGTATCCCACTGGCTACCTGAAACGAGTTCTTTCCCTTGCCTGTACGGGCTATGTGTGAAATCTTAAAAGGGCAATCCCCTCTGCTTCCCCATTCCTAAACGATCCAGTCCCCATTTGCCTAAGGCCATGGTGTGGGCTCACAGAGGCTCAGCAAAGACTCATTCATCTCGGCAGTGGAGTATCACAACTCCGAACCAGTGAGAACCACATGGGGTCTGATGCTGACCGGTCCCCTCCCTCTGGTCAGCACAACCAGCAGACAGTTGCAACCCTTCAACCAGCACAAGCTGGCCCTCTAAGACCCAAGACACTTCCAAGGGGATCCAGGGGGAGTCTATGTGGCAGGCTAGGTCCCCTGAGAAGCAGAAGGGGAGATGAATATGAGCATGCAGTTACATAGAGAGATCTATATAGATATATAGGATGTATATTTCCTATGTATCATATATATGTCATATATCTCCTATATATACACTTAAAGGTGTAGCTCTTGGACTTGACCCCTGTGTAAGGGAAGGTGAGAAGCAGGACTCCCGGCACAGGGAGAAGCTGGGAGGACCCTTTAGAACTATCCTAAGTTGGTAAGTGGGGGTGGGCTTTCATACCCTATGTCTACTGGTCACTGAATGTGGGCTGCCTAGGAAGGGGGTGTGACTTCACCCCAGATGCTCTCTTGACCTGAAGCAATTTCCAAAGAGGACTGGGGCCGAGGGCTGTACCATCAACACGGAACATTCCTCGGTCCTGAAGAGGGTCCCGACCACACCTCTCTGTGTTCGAGACAGTTCAGGTAACAGCCTCCAACTCCTTTACCCACTGAAGAGGAGGAAAACACATGGCTGGTGGGGAGATGCTGGCCTGGGCTCCCGTGGAGAACCTGTTCCTTACCCCTCTAAGCCCCCACCTGTAAAATGGGGCCACTAAGAGTATCGTCCACATCAGCTCGTGCAGGCTTGACCAAAACAACCCAGTGAAAGGCAGTTGTGGTCTTTATCACATGCCTAGAATCGAGGAGGAAACAGCTTGCTTCAGGCCACAGCCGTAGGGTTTCTGTTTCTTAGCCTCACCCTAATATAGGTTGTACCAAGAAACATTTTGGGGACGTTCTGTGGTCACAGCAGCTGACTGTCAGTAGCTAAACAGTTTCTCTGTGTCCTCTGACCAGCCTCTCTCTGTTCCAAACACTGGGGAGACCAAAAAGACTTAACCTTTCCCCAGAGAAACGTGTCCTCCTCCTTCCCCACGCACTTCCTCAGGGCCCAGGAGAGGTAACAGTCTCGTTCTCAGAGAGTGCACACCGTGGGCACCCGCACCACGAGGGGCTCTGCTCCTAAAAGTTCCTGCGGGGTGGCGGCTACAGAAAAATGTGAGAAGATTCAGGGCCACATGCCAAGAGGCCACCAGCTTGACACCTTCTTAACTGCACCACGGCCCGGACAGCAAATACTCTCCTGGGGCTCGCTTCTGTACCTGAAGCATCACTCACAGGCAGGGTGGCCAAGAATCCCTGCCCCCGCAGGCTGGGTGGAGCTGCCAATATTGGGGACAAAGAACGTAGCTCCTTTGGAAAAGGCCAAGGAGGATGGCAGCTGGAGAAAAGTGCCTCCCCCTGGCTGGCCGAAGCGCAGAGAGAGATCTGAAAGCCAGATCCGGGGCTTGGTGTGGGGCGGGTCCCAGCCTGGGAGGGTGAAGAGGCGGGGAGGCCAGCAGCAAGGCCTCAGAACCCACCTGCCCCGCAGGGCCGGGGAGAAGTCTCTGCAGGTCCAGGAGGGGCCTGGCCAGCGTGAGCCGCAGGGGAGGGAAATGTAGGTTAGACATCTAGGGCACTTCTGCAGCCGGGGCTGTGTCTGCCGGGAAGTCAGGCCGGGGCGGGAAGAGGTGGGAGTAGAAAAAGACAAAGGACCAAGCGGGCCTCAAAGCCTCTGATTTGGAAAAGGAGCCCAGGGGGGAGAAAAAAGAGTCCCTCTGATGAAGCAGGGGGGTGCTAGGAGGCCGGCTGAGGCGGGGCAGAGCCGCCAGGGCCCCCTCCTCTGCCCACTCCCGCAGAGGACACGGGAGCTAAGGGACACAGGGGCTGGGCATCCCTGGCCACCACGTGGACCGATGGAGACCGGAGGCCGGCCCTCGGGCTTGCCGGGCAGAATTCCGCTAACGTCCTCTCGGCCGGAATGAACGGTCTCCCCGCCTTGGCTCCAGAGTTCCCTGCATGGACACCACTCCACCATTTACTCCATCTGACTTTTATCTGCTGGGTTTGCACTCAAATTCTTCCACAAATATTTACTGAGCATAAATAAGGTGCTGGGCTGGGGGCTGTGAAGGATGCTGTTACAAGGTCATCCCTCTCTCAGGGACGACAGGGATCCCAAGGCCGGCTGGGTCGCTTCCTGGCAGATTCCTCCAGCCGGCTCCATTTCAGCTCTCTGTAAAAGGGAGGGGCTTGGGGGTGGGCGTGGGGGGCGATAAGGCTAAAGGGGCAAAGGAGGGGGGGTCAGGTCCGGGCCTCTGCATAACATCATGACTGCCATTTATGCAAGTACCTGGTATGAAGGGTCCAGAACTGGTTTAGATGTGTATGGCTACCATTACTCACCGGACGATCACCCCGCAAGGTGGGAATTGCTCGACCTTGACCGCACAGATGCAAACCTTGCTCAGTGCCCAGCTCATAGTAGGAGTGTGAATAAAGGCTGACACCTGCTTGTGTTTATTATGTGCTAAATGTTTCAAGGCCAGTGGTTCTGAACCAGAGGACATGGAGCAATGGTGGGGGGGGGGGCAGGGGGCACAGTGCTGCCGGCATCTAAGTGACTAGGGGCCAAGGATGCTGCTCACCGTCTTACCATGCACAGCACAGCCCCCATGACGGAGAATTATCTGGTCCAAACTGTCAGTTGTGCTGAGGTTCACAAATCCTGCTCTGGGACTGGGGACCCACCCATGCACCAAATGGATGACGTCCCTGGAGCTCACGTGCCAGGAGCGTGGACACATAAAGAACAAGTAAATGTATAGGTGTCCCTTGGTGCTACGTGCTAAGGAGCAAAATAAAGTAGGACAGGAGAAGAGAGAGTGACCAGGGAGTCCCCGGGGACATAAGGGGACATTGGAGAAGAGACCAGAGGGAAGTGAGGGGGTGAACCAGGGGCCTCCTGCTGTGATGCCTGTGCAGGGCACACAGGCTCTCTCAGGGGTGGCAGGAAGGCTATGTGGCTGGAAGGCAGTGAGCATGGATCGAGCGGTCAGAATCAAGGTCAGAAAGGTGCTCAGACAATTTAGCTAGCCGTATGGACGCTCCTGGAGGTGGTCGGTACTCTCGAGGACACAGGTCCCACCCTCATATGCAACCCCTCCATGCCACACATTTGCTGAAACTAGGCTGAGGAAGACGCCAAGTTGAATTGCATTTTGGCTCAGGGGAGGCGGTTTCCTGTACTGCAAAATTTACACGAGACAAATTGTCCCCGCTTTGTTCTGGTTTGGGGCAGGAAATGAGTTTAAATGTGCTGTCGGCTTTTTATTTTATAATTATTGGTTGGCTTTCATTCATTTCAGGAGAGAGAGACTATAATGATGACTGAGTCTCTGATACTTAGTACTGTTAGGGCTGTTAGTCCGGTGCCGACCCAGATGCCTGGGTACAACAGAGACACACTCTCTGGTGATAGGAAGGGAAGAATATAGCGTATCATCCCCCAGAGAAAACGCCTAAGCCCGGGCTGGTTCTGATTCATGGGGGCCAAACCACTACTGTGTCATTACTAAATGAAGAGGTGCCCTAGCTACTGCCTGCAAAATATTTATCTTACGCCTCCCTGGCCTCACATTGCTGGTGTCCCCTCCTGTCGTGTCAGGAAACGTCTTCCTGTCACGGGCTGCCATTGACACTGAAGTTCACAATCGCTCCAACTGACACTGAAGTTCACTGCTGGGTCTGGAGAAAGGACCTCTTTACTGGGTCACTGGGAAACCACAGTTCCATGGGTTTTCTTTGGTCTTACATCAGTACAGGTGCTGTGACCCTGGGGTTAACACCGCCAGGGAGAGGGCAGCAAGCCCTAGAGCTGAGTCCGAGAATTTCAACACTGTCCTTTTAGTCTCAACAGGAAGGCAGTCATTCATTGATCCAACAAGTCGTTGTTGGAGATGACTAGAGGGCAGATGACGCAAAGATGAGTCAAGCACAGATTCCCCTCTCAAGCGACTTACAGGACAGTAGAAAAGTTAAAACACGTATCTAATTACTAATATAAGGTACAAAGTCCCAATTGAGGAGAATTAACAAAGAACTATGAAGAGGATGTGTATGTGGAAGGCAGGATAGCATGACGATTTCATCTCACATGCCAACTATGATCAACAGCGGTTGCAGAGAACAGTGTTGAGAAGGATTCTGAAGTCCTATCTGAGCTCAGTGAGAATAAGCTTTAGGCTCAATTGACTGTGTCTCCCGTAAACAAAGGAACCCCGTGGCAGGTGTACCAAGTATCTTTGTCCTCCAAGCATTAAGTAGAGACCAATTAAGTGGACGTGTAGCTTTAAGAATGAATTATGCCCTTCCTTTAAATGTTTAACATAGAAATATAATAACTATGTTACACTATTAAAGTAGAAAGGAAGGAGTAGTAAAAACTTAGCTTAATGCTAAGTTTGTATTTATTTACCTCCTTAACTCCAGGAGTGTTTAAAAAGCAAGAGAAAGAGACTCCCACTTGAAATCAGGGGGTGGCTGACTCTGAATCAGGGCAGCACTCGGGGCTGAGGGCTCCTCCCCTACCCACTGTCACACTTTCTCTCCCCAAACCTCTACCAAGGCCATCGTGGGAAGTCTGGCAGGGAAGCAGTGAAGTCGAATCCTAGAACCGGATTTGCCAGTCAAATCCTTCCTTCCCAGGGACTGAACGGAGAGGGCAAGATGTCTTCCCGTGACTGCCCAGTCCTTCAAGAGACTGTTCAGCAACAGCTTCTGGGGCAGACTTCCTGTCTCCCTTCGCTGGGATCCTGCTCACACCCAGCTGTTTGAAGAACCCCGTGGGCATGGCAGAAGCAACCCAGAGATGGGATTTTGTCTCATTCCGACACAGCAAAGCTCCAGAATCATCTCCCACTAACCAGTCAAGCTTCAGTGGAGCCAAAGGTAGCACACAGGTCTCAGGATCCAGAGAAAGATGGAACTGCTTTATTAATATCACCAAGTGGAGGAGAAGAAAAAAAAGAGTGTTCTGGATTTGCTGTGCCAGCAGTGCTTCAAAGCACAATCATTAGGGAGGAGAAGAGGAGGTGGGTCAGGTGGATTCACGCCCTCTGAGGGCCGCCATCTTGGGCGGAGGTAGTGGCCCTTCCTGGCCATGTGTTGTTGAGAGGAACTGCTGTCCTCTCAGGACAAAGGAAAGGACTCAGGAAAGAAGGTGACAGAACATAGCCACAACCAAAGGATCAAAAGCTTAAATTATAAAAATTTTTTTCAAATCTTTTCTTGAAGGCAGCCCAAGAAATGCCTTCACAGAGACAGCTTTGTAGGGACTTTAAACCAAACCACTTCCGGCAGCAGAGGCTGAGCAGCCCCACCAAGCTGCGCACCCCAGAGCCTGGTTGTAAAACCTTTGGTACTTCCTTCACACAGGTGGCCCAGACACCTGGCTTTATTTTGTTTTTGTTTTTATTTTTCATTTCGGGGGAAAGGGCTGAGGTGAGGAGGAAGGAGAGCAAAACAGAAATACTACATGTTCCCAAAGCTCATCTACACAAATGGCCAGGCAACAGGAGCATTCTGATGACTCATTCAACCTACTTAGCTAAGCATCTACCATGGGCCAGGCCCTGGTCTCCAAGCCTTGTACAGCTGGACAGAGCAGGTGCTCCATGGAAACCCCTGCTGTGCCCACAGGTGTGCTGGTGGGAAGCCCAATGGGAAGCTTTCATGAGACCACATGGCCACCATGGGAACAGCCAGAAACAACTGAGTGCAAGTCATGGATTAGAAGGTGGGGGCAAGAGGCAATGACATTTGGGGGGTTGGGGTAACATATACCCACAGCTTGCCAGCCTGGGGAAATGGCTTACAGAGTCATTAAAGTCATTGTTGGATAATGATGATCAAAGAAGAAATAACATTTATTAAGTGGTATGCATTCACATATATTATAGCATTTACTTCTTAGGACACTCTTAGGAGGTGCATGTTACCCCTGTTTTAGAGATGAAGAAACAGAGGGGTTAAAGAAAAAAAAGAAAAGAAAAGAGGGGCTCAAGTTCACACGGCTGGTAAATGAGAGAGCCAGGACTGAGTATAGGTTCATCTGGCCCCAAGGTTCCTATTTATTTCATTATGCCTCGCCACCTCTCAGCATTATGGGAAATTATCAAGGTTCCCCTACTCAGGACACACCATACAAATTCTATAAAATAAAGCCTCCTTCAGCCTGAGTTTTTGAATGGTAAAATTCAGACCACTCAGAAGAGAGTAAGAATCTTGGAAACAAACCCATGCATGGAAGAACCTAATTTATGACAAAGGTTGCACCTCGTATCATTGGAGAAAGGAATGACTCTCTAGTAATGTTGAGAAACCTGGATCACTAAGTGAATTTGGATCCTTCCTATACCCTCTACATAAAGGCAGACTCCGAATGGGTGACAAAGCTACACGTGAAAAGACAACCCCAAAGCTATCAGAAGGAAGTGTGAGACAATCTTTCTGAACTTAGGGTATGGAAGAGTGTCTTACAGAAGATCCCCCAAAGCACAAACCACAAAGCTAAGTCAAAATTAAGGGATTCTGTTCAACAAAATACACCAAGGACAACGTTAACAGAGAAATGGCAGAGTGGAAAATGATATTCGCAGTGTAGTTGCAATATTATGGCCACATTAGGATGGCAAAATGAGAATGCTGAGCTGTACAGAATGGTGTATGTGTGGGGGCAGATATGGGTAGATGGAAACCCTCACGCACCACTGGTGATGGTTGAGATTTGGGCAACTGTTCTAGAGACTCATCTGGTTGTGACCACTGAAACCAAATACGTAGAAATCCTATGACCCAATATCTCTACACTTGGAGATAAAGCCCCGAGACAGAGATTGCACAGGTTCCTAAGGGGACAAGTGGGAGGATGTTCATGGGGCAGTGGGGACCAGGGAGCCCCTAGTTGCCTATCACTAAAGAACAAATAAATGCAATATAGAGGGGTACCTACTATGTGGTAGCTGTTGGCACCATTCACTATTTTCAGCTTTCCCCCTTCTAGATTCATGGTAGGATTACAGTTCCCACTCCTTATGAAGTTGGGAATGACCACTTCTGGAGTTGAGGCCACTTGGACCAGGGTGCTATTTGCCACCTTCTGAACAGAGTCTTGATGAGCCAATGAGTGGCCACTTTCTCCTCTTTCCACCAGGGTGAGAGGTGGGGGCTCCCTCAGCCTAAGCCCCTGAGTGAGATGCAAAGCAAAGCCCCTACTGACTTGACGGGCATGGAATATGGCCCAACGGTTAACCTTTATTATTTTAAGGCACGAAGATTCTGGTGTTGCTACTGAAGAATAACTTAGCCTACCTCAAATGACACAATTATGCAGCTGTTAGAGGCAATAAACCAGATATACACCCAACAGCAGGGATAGATCTTAAAACCATGGTGAGAATGTGGTGATATGGTCAGAACAAAGAAACTCCTAGGTGCAATACCATTTCCATAAATCAGTAACACACACACACACACACACAAACACACACCCAACAATACATGTTTGATAGACAAACACATGTTCCAGGGTATCAAACACCTAAGATGGGTTCCTTTAGGGGAGGGAAGATCACAGAGGAAGAGAAAAAAATGAAGGCCTGAAATGGGAGAGAGACTTGCACTGAGGATGATGAAACTTCCATGAACCCTCAAGCATGAATAACTCAACTCTATACTCTATCGAAGATTGAAAAGAAAAGGAAAGAGGAAAGAGTGTAAATAACTCTTCTGGGTTGACTTCGGGATGCATTTTAAATCCTGCAGGCCAATCAGCCTCCTACTGGCACAGTGCTGCCCTTTCCCCACCAAGCTGTTGGTTTCTTTTTTAATGATCGAAGTGTAGTTAGGAAACCCTCATGCACTGGTGCCGAGAATGTAAACTGGTGCAGCCACTGTGGAAAACAGTGTGGAGACGCCTCAAAAATTTAAAAATAGAAATATTATAGGATCCCGGAATTCCTCTCTTGGGTATTTACCTAAGAAAATGAAAATGCTGGTTCAAAAAGATACGTGCCCCCTATGCTTATTGCAGCATTATTCACAACAGCTAAGATACGGAAGCAGCCCAAGCATCCATCGATAGATGAACAGATAAAGAAGAGTAGTATATATATTATGCACAGAGAGAGAGAGAGAGAGAGAGAGGAAGGAAGAGAGAGGGAGAGAGCGAAAGAGAGGGGGAATATTACACAGCCACAAAAAAGAACATATTCTTCCCCCAGTGCTCATTGACCCAGACAGGCTTTCACCTCACAGTCTCTGCAGCTAGCACCCCTTCGTGGTACAAAGGCATAAATGCCACAGCAGCAACTGTCCAGCTCCCAGTTCTCTGCAAGCTGAGGGAAGATGCCTCCTGAGGGAACAGACATCAAGAAGCCCGACTAAAGACACAAGAAAGGAAATGCACCAACTCTGACAAACTCTAAGCCAGTGGCATTAATCAGCTGTGTCCTCCCTCGTGGGGAGTACTCCTGGATCCTGACAAGATCTGAATTGAGAACAAATGGCCAGCTCAGGTCCAAACCCGAAGGAGATAATGCGAGGCTCGGTCAAGTGGTCCTGACAGGCTGAGTTTCCTGGGTTCCAGAAGCAGTGGGGTTCAGGAGCTGGCTGGCTTGGAATTCCACTACCTGGCCACATCATAGTAGTGACTATGCCCAACACACTGAGAGACAAGCACAGCGCAGCTCAAACAGCTCACCAGTGAGACTCCCTGCCATCATTTTCTTTCCTGGGTATGGTGCAAAGGGGCTGGGTTTGGAGTCAGGCAGACCCGAGTCTGAGCTCTCTCTCCCCCTAGGCACAGAATTAATTCAGGGCACTGAGCTATTTATCTCCATGCCTGGTACTGTGTCAGGCACACAGCAGAAGCTTATAAATATTTGTTGAACTGAACTGTTTATGTGTTTCTTACTCATTTCCCTCAAGAAACCACCAACTTGGATAAGTACATTCGTTTTATTTGAGGCATTCGCTCCTAGAATGCAAACAATAGTAATTCTTTTCAATTATCAAACATGTGATACAAGTTTCCTTCATACTGATTTTCAAGATTAATCTTTATATGAACTCTCATATTATGCTCTTTATATAGATAAGTAGGATAAAGCTCAAGGAGGGTAAGTAATCAACCCACGGGTTTTCAGGAATGCACGCTCATCAATGTGGAAGGAACAACAGAATTAGTAAACCAACAATTTACAATCCTCGGTGTAGCAACCAGCTCAGGTAAGGATCAGCAAGAGACGCAAAGGCTTCTGGGAGAAAGATGCTTGGAGAACAGGACGTTCACATGCTCTCCAAGTATCACTCATGCATCCCTTAATAGCTACAAAGGGAAAATGTGTCTTTACAATGGGGAGATCTTGTCGTCACCACCTTTAACCAAGAGATCTAATCGTGTCTCCAACTGTAAGGCATTCAAGTATTATATGCTCCCAATGGGACACAGTTAACAAGCACACAGTAACGCCTGTGGCTATTCCTGCCAAACATCTTTTGTTTCCTTATAAGCATGAGGAAGCCATCGGACAAACCCAGAAGGGGGGACATTCTACAAGACACAGTCTGTTTTTCTTCAAGAACAGTCATTTATGAAAACGTAGAAAGGCAGGGGAACTGTTCTAGATTAAAAGGGACTAAAGAGGGGCGCCTGGGTGGCTCCAGTCCGTTACGTGTCTGACTCTTGATTTTGGCTCAGGTCATGATCTCAGAGTCATGATCTCAGGGTTGTGAGATCGAGCCCCACATCCAGCTCCACACTGGACATGGAACCTGCTTAATTCTCTCTCTCCCTCTCCCTCTGTTCCTCCCCACTCCCTATCTCAAAAAAAAAAAAAAAGGCAGGAGGACTAAAGAGATACAGCAGTCAAATGTAATGCATTTGCTTTCCAGACTTTTAAAAATTTACAAAAGTCATTCTTGGGACATTGGAGGAAAATTACATAAGGACTGAACAGTTCATAGTATTATTGAATTAATATTATTTTGGGGGGTGTGATAACGTTATTAATGTTAGATCTCTTTATTGTGATAACGGTCTTGGGATTATATAGGAGGATATCCATGTTCTTAGGAAATGCAGCTGTAACATCAGGAGTAAAGATTAGGGGTAAAGTGTCATCATGATGGCTGACACTTCTAAATGGTTCAGCAAAACAGAAGAGTGTGTGGGTGTGTAAAGAGAGGGCAAGGGAGGGAGGGCAGGCAAAGGTATACCAAATGCTAACAGCTGGTGAATCAAGGTAAAGATAATTATAAGGGTATATGGGTATTCATTTTCCTATTTCTTCAAATTTTCTGTAGATTTGAAAATTCTCAATTAAAATAAAGTTGGGGGAAAACATAGGTGTTCTGATTTTAAAGCCAAGGATTACCCAGAATACTGACCCACCGCCCTAGGAGGCTGTTGGTGTGCAATGTCCCTCCTCGTTGTCCCCAGGACTGCCATCAAATCCCCTTCTAGCCAGAAAGAATAATCAGATATAGGGGGCTGTTTTCCTTCTCATTCATTAAAAAAAATACTTTCTGTTGATAGCATACCACAATAGACTCAAGATGTTTTATAAAATGAAGTCTATTTTCCACCCCATTTTCATTTTAATAGTAAAACACATTTGCTAACTATCCCAATTCAATGTTGGAGAAAAGGCCATACTTCACTGTTTAAGCTGCATTTTCACTAATTTGGTCGCTAGTTAAGGGTTTACGAGAGATGGAAGCTGTCAGGTGAAAATGCTGCCCCTCCCAGCCCTGCCCCCAGCAGGCAGGACTAATCAATCACCGCGAGCTTTTCCCCCAAGCCTGAACCTTTTCCCCAGACTCCCATGGTATCCTGCAGCGCTTCCTGGTGGTAGGCTTCTCCTTTCCTACTTCCTTTTCCTTTCTTTTTCCTTTAAAGACATTACAAGAGAAAAATATTCATTCTTCCCTTCCCAGGAGACTCTTATCCAAAGAACTCATGTCAGAAGTTTTCTCTGGAAAAGAGTCGTTTTCGAGGTCCCTGATTTTCTCCCTTAATTATTCATCCAGCAATCATCTGCTCACTGGCTACTGTGTGTCAGTGTCTGGAGGGCCAGGATGCATGAGATCCAGGTCTCCTCCCATAGGCTCACCAACTGGTACCGACAGAGGTTCAAATGGGCACAGAGCAAGGAGTGGACGACTGTCTGGGTAAGTGAAGGCAAGGCTTCAAAGAGAAGGTGGACACCTAGGTTGATTGTCGGTCGATCTCAGGATGAGGCCGTCATTGACTGCCGGCTCTGCTTTGCAAGTGGTCATGCTCTGTGACTGCTACTCTCTCGTGAAGGCAGGCTAACCTTTCACTTTGTGCTGGGTCCATTCACTACAGCAGGTGGGAGGGCCAGTTACCTATTGAGATCTGTGCAGTGCCCAGTCGGACCCACCCAAGATCATGAAACACTTCCCTCCTGATGTCTGGAATTCCAGCCCCTCAGGTGAATAGCACTTTATAAAGGAGAGGATGTGGGGGGGCCAGGGGGACAGCGACGGACACCAGCCTTTACTGAGCAGCTACGATGTTCACCTCCACTTATCTACCACAATAACCTTGGGAACCCGGGAAGGAGTGAAGCCGCCCAGATGGCTCCCCGACAGCTAGATCAGGATCAAAATCTGACAGAATTATGAAGCAGGTGGAGAGAAAAGGAAAAAAGGAAGAACTTGCAGGCGTTTGTGTATTAAGTGTCCATGTATGTGATCCAAAAATCTCTCAAAGGTAAGGATTATTATTCCCATTTTACCAGTGAGCCAGCTGAGGGTTCAGGGATGTTGGTTAACCATCACCCTGGCTATCCCAACATGACCAGCAGGCACAGTTACTTTGTATCAAGCTCTGCAAACATTGTACTTCTATTACCTTCTTCCTTATCTCAGCAACCTTGTGCTGCCAGCATCATGATGACCGCTTGAACTGTGAAGACACGGAGAGTAGGTAAAGTTTAATCACCCAGTCAAGGTCACACTCATCCAGTAGGTGTCGGTCTGTCAAGTCCATCAAGTCCATCAAACCCAAGTCCATCTGACTCTAAGCTCATGTTCTCGAATACCGCTAACACTACTGCTTAAATCTGTGCCATCCATTAAGAGCAAGAGAGACAGGGAACGCTACCCACTGCCCCCCAGGGGAGTCTACGTGACCCTCTTTAAGAGTGTGGAAGTTATTCTTTAGACCAAATCTAAAAAGAAAAGAAAAAATGGCCTTAATAGCAGTTAAAAGTATATTTTCAGCAACCACAGCTGACACTTGTTTCACGCCTGCTTGTGAGAATAGCCACGCACTGCAAGCACTATGCCTATGGAGGCAGACAGCGCAGCTCACCCCGTTCCTGGCCTTCTGGGTCACTTCTGCCACCCTGAATTTGCACATGGCCATGCACTTTGCTCTGGCCAGTGAAACTCAAGCAGAGTCATTTGTGTCACTGTCTGCTGAGGCACCAGGAAAGCCAGTACACAATTCCCGGTAATCTGTCTTCTTCAAGGTAGCAAGCGTGGAAGCATGTGGATAGAGAGGAGCAGTAACACGGAAGCAGTCTCGAGTGAGTTGAGCCAACACACCGCGGGCAGCCTCACTGGGAGTCATCCAAATCTTTGGAGGACTTTGCATGAGTAAGAAATAAACTTTGGTTGCGGGAAACTTCTGAGCTCTCGGACTCATCTGTTACTGCAGTGTAAGGAGCAGAGGCTAGCCTATTCTGATGAAGAGTCAACGAATCCTCCTATCAGGTGTATGATGCAGGTTGTTATAATCCACATTTAACAGATGGGAAACTAGAGCACAGAGGGGCTAGGTAACTTGCCAAAGATCACACAGCTAGTAAAAGGTAGAACCAACCGTGAACCTCGGGAATGGAGACTCCAGAATCCATGCTCTTTATCAGTACCCTGTAATTCCCCACTAACATTTTTAATCAAATATACTAATGCATAAACATCAAGGTCAGTAAGTTTCTTGATATATCTTAGCCAATGTTTAAAGAATAAAAGAATTATAAGAATATATAATTAAAGAAACACCAAAATTGCTTGCTTTAAAAAAAGAAGAAAAAAGGAAACCAGCCTAGCTTCTGCTCATAAGGCAGTTAAAACTGAAAATGGGTTACAGCAGAGGTGACTGTTCTTTGGAGAATTGCCTGGAACGAGGGAAAACCACTTACAGAAAAATGCAGTTTCTCTTTCTTTACCCAATCCCTTAGAGTTTACCCCAAGGGGCCACAGGCATAGTTAAAAATATAATTAGTGCTCTCACCCACCCCCCAAATACATGTTTTTCCGTAGTTAAAAAAAATATATTTCTTTAACAGATTCATTATATTCTTCCTAAATCAAAGCAAATCCTTAATGAGTTGCCGAGATTCCCCCAGATAAAGTGGAATCATCAGAAACCGCACATCATGAACTCGAGTGTGTCTCTCCCAGTCCTCTTTGAAGCAAGGACATTTGTCAAGGTCCCCTCTGATGTGTGCAGTCGTCATAATCGCTGCTGGTCGTAATTTAGGACACTCGGTTAAGTGGTTCTTTCCAAAGCAATTAATGAATTTCAAGGAAACAGGGCTGGTCAGAAGGTCTATGGAATGCTCTAAGGGGCATGCCATTTCAACCTGGTGACTCTGACAAGCTGGCCAGTCTGGCTCTCAGCTGACTCTTCCCGCTACGTGGAGGGCTTGTCAACCCTTCAAAAGTCAGAGATTACTATCTGGTGAGAGATTACTATCCTGAGACAGAGTGGTCTCTGGAGTCAGGTGGCCTGAGTCCAAATCCCAGCTCCTTCCCATCCCAGCTAGGAGATTTGGGACACACTGTTTAATCCTCTAAACCTCATTTACAAGATAGGAAGGGCCAGAATATCTATTTCATTGTTAGAAGGATCAAAGGAATGGATGCATGCAAAAAGCCTAGCACAGTGCGCAATACAAATTAGCTGTCATTTTAATAATAATTATCAGAGAACACTTATTGCCCTCTATGGTTGTTTCCTGCCTTGTGGGGGGACATCCATTTGTATAACACTCATGGCTTTCCTCACTCCCTTACTCACTCCTTCCCTGGGGAGCTGGAATGAGTCATCATCTGGTTGCTGAGTTTGCCTGGAGAGCTGAGCCGACATGGCTCAGCCCCTAGACATGGCTCAGCCCCTCGGCTCACCTTCTCCCTGGATGCCAGCTGCCTCTAGGAAGCCAGCACTCTGCAGACCTCCAGCATTGGCCATAGCTTTCCAGGGGGAGGGCTGCAGTTTTCCCGCATGGCCCATGAGTAGGAACTTACACCTGATTTGTTGTGGGGTCTAGTATTAGGAAGGTCATTGTCACTGCATATCCAGGGCATGTTCTCCAAACTAGTCTTTATTAATAATAAAAGGGGTATTTTTGTCTCCATCTGTCTGGTATATCCTGTCTCCATCAGCTGCATTAGAACTGGTGTAGAGAAAGGAGGTGCCGTTTACAAGATTGCCTCCAACCTCAGTGACTGTCACAGCAATCTCACCGGCAGGCACTCAAGGTTTTTTATGAGCTGGCTGGTCCCACCCCGCAATACCACCGTTAGCCATGTATCCTTAGGCTATAACCAATCACATGCGAAAAGGTACATTACAGGATAATTCACTACAGAGCTGTTTATAGAATCAGGGACTGAGATACAAGCTAAATGTTCGATATTAGGGAACTGACCATAAGACAGAGCACAGTACACCAGGTTCAAAGGATGCTGTCAAAGGTATCAGTGACATATACAGATGTTCATAGTCTGATAAGTAAAAAAGGCGAGCACAGAACAACATGTACTATTTTGTAAGGAAAATACATAGACGCATAAAAACATTTGGGGAAAATATACCAGTTGTTAACACTTTAGATGGTGGCATGGTGGGTCACTTCAATTTTTTCTGTTATTGCTTATGTAAAAATGTTCGAATGTCTCCCTGATGGACATCTATTTTTTCTAAAATAAGCAAGGAAGGTATTTTTCCTTTTTCAAAAAGCCAGGTGCACAGCAGCTGATGGAGAGAATGCCTTTGAAGGGCTCAACTTCTGCTTCTTGCTTCTTTGGAGAAGAGCCAGTAGGTCCATATGACTGTGCTCATATAGTCAAGAGTCTTCCCTGACTTACCGGTGGAGGGTCTGGTTGTTCTGTTTTGAAAGAAGTCAGGCCGGGGTTCTATAGGGCCCAGGAGCCCTTGCAGGACTGGCAGTGCTAACTGGGAAGGATGGGAGGTGATGACCCAAGCAAGGAGCCTGAAACAGGCTGGAAACACCCAACAGGAAATGGGCGCCAGGGACTTGGGGGGCTTCCCGGCCAAAGGTTAGAGTCCCAAGTGCTTGGCATCTGAGGCCTTTCTGATCTAGCCCTCGAACTTAACCCACTGGCTCAGTTTCAGCCCAACAAAACTCTTGCCACTCCTCAAATGGTTCATACCCTGGTCCCTCAAAGCCCTGATGAGTTGTGTCTTCTTCCCACCTCCTCCAACCAGCTCCCATCTCTTTCTGATGCTCTTCCATACCACCGGCATACCCTAAGTCTGACTATGCTAACTACTCCACCTTATGCCTACCTGTACCACCAACGTCCCTCACACCTACTTACACCACCACCATCCCCTACACCTCCCTATGCCACAACACCCCCTACGTCTACACCACCAATACCCTCTATTACTACCCAGCATCAGTGTTCTCTGGGTATCACAAAGCTCTGAGCCTGTGGATATAACCTGAGAAGGGGCAGGTGCCTAGAAGTCCGGATGACCCACAGGAACTCCACATGGATCTAATTAGGACTCATTTCCCCCTTCGATCTTCTCTGACAAATTGGAGGCCAGGATTGGTGTCCTCAGGCCCTCTCTCCTCTGACCGTCAGTGACCCCATCTCCAGGGCATGAGCCCTGCATCCCCGCCTCCTACCTTCTGTCCCCTATAGCCATCCAACCTCAGTTTAAGCACAGGCCCAGCACCTGACCTTTCCCATCAGTGTGAATGTCAATTTCCAGACACTAAGAGGATGGCATTTTTTGAGGTCAGGAGGTCAAGTCAAGGATGACTGCCACTTCTGTCTTAGCCCACATACGAGAGGGAACAACACACCGTGCAGGGATGGTCGGGTGTAGCCTAGATGTTTGATAGAGGTAGTTCCCACATCAGAATCCTCCAGGAGAGCCTGTTTAAATAAAGGTTGTGGATCCCACCCCCAAAGTTTCTGATTCAGAAGATCTGGGGTGGTTCTGAGATGACATTTTGAGAATCGTTATTTGAGACCTTTCAAGGTCTGGTTCCCACCCCCCATTACTTGTCTGAACTCATCTAGACTTTCCCCTTGCTCAACTGACTCCACTCAGACTCCTCACTATTCTTCAAACATGCCAAGCACATTCCTGCCCCAGGGCCTTTGCAAGTACTACCCACACTGTCTAAGAAGCTCTTCCTCCATTATCTCTATAGCTCTTCCCTAAATTCTTTGGAAGTCTTTGCTAAAATGCCACTCTTTCAGTGAGGCTTTCCCCGCTGTATTTTTCTCTGTAGGACTTACCCTCACATAGCATACTATTTATTTTATATCACTGGTTTTATTTATCTCTGTCCCTCAGACTAGACTGTGGGCAAGGGTTTTTCTTGGTTTTGTTTCCTGCTATATTCTAGAATAGCATCTGGTCTATTGCAGGTAATCTAGTATTTGTGGAAGGAAGGGAGAGAATGACGAAAGAAGAGGGGGGAGGGAGGGAAAATGGAGGAAAGGAAGCAGATGAAGAGAGTGGGGAGGGCGGAAGGAAACAAGGAAGGAAGGAATTTTACAGACAAGTAATATTCTTTTAATAGCTGTAGATCAACAACATGGGCACCAACTTTGTTATTTTGTCACGTAAGAGCTTTAAAAGCTCAGAAACTTCAACTACCATCTCCTATCTCATCAGGGCTCTGCAGGGTGGACCAGAAGCCACGAGCACAGGGCAGCCTGCCCAGGTGGACTGTGGCCCTCGAGATGAAGGTCAGCAGCCTATGTGGCACCACATGGCACTCCGAACACCACCATTTCATGAAAGAAAGGATATTTTATTTATTTTTTAAAGATCATTTGAGAGAGAGAAAGAAAGCATGAATGGTGAGACACCTGGGTGGCTCAGTCGGTTAGGCACCCGCCTTTGGCTCAGGTCATGATCCCAGGGTCCTGGGATCGAGTCCCACATTGGGCTCCTTGCTCAGCAGGGAGCCTGCTTCTCCCTCTGCCTGCTGCTCCCCCTGCTGTGCTCTCTCTCTCTCTCTCTCTCTCTGACAGATAAATAAAATCTTAAAAAAAAAACGAAAGAAAGAAAAGAAAGAATGAACGGGGGGAGGGATGGAGGGAGAAGGAGAAGGGGAATCTCCAGCAGACGCCCCGCTGAGCAGGGAGCCCGACGTGGGGCTGGATCCCAGGACCCCGAGATCACGACCTGAGCCAAAGTCAGATGCTTAACCGACAGAACCACCCAGGCACCTCAAGAAAGGACCTTAGGGATGGGAGCAGGGTGACTGTGGATGAGCTCTTTATTCCCCTCAGACCTTGATTTCTTCCTGCATAAAGTGATCACGTCTACCTCGTGGATTCTGATGGAGATAATTAACCTTGTAGGTGCAAATTCATTGTGATTTTATGATCATGACATCACATTCTCCCAGTGCCTATTAACAGGCAGTTGGAAAGCTGCCACACTTGGACTGGGGGAGAAGGAGGTGGCCAGTGCTCAAAGCCCTGCGTCAAGAGCCATCCATGAACACAGATGAGGGAACGAGAAAATGGCTTCACTGATGAGCCTCGGGAGTGGCGGAGGCTCCCTGATGAGAAGGGAGACAGCCGGACAGCGGAGGCCCAGGCTCCCAAGCCGCAACTCTCCCGGTGACCCGGGCTCCACTGACCATACACGAAGGTCCCTTGCCATGAATGGCATGTCAGAGCCACACCCAGAGATTCTAATCCCGGTGGGTTTCTGCTCTGCTCCCGACCGGCTCCAGCTCGCTAACTGCAGACTGCGGCTCAGAGGGACGGGTCTCCTATAACACTGGCAGCTTGGGGAGGGACTTGGAAAAGCCCTCCCAAACTACAAACATCCCTGGTGAGAAGAAAGACTCAGTCTTGGATTCGTCTGGGCAAGGGGTCCCTCAAACTTTGCTGTGCATTAGAACAGGGGCTCCTCCCCAGGGTGGAGCACATCCATGCAATGGAATGAAGCTCAGCAATAAGAAGGAGCACAATGACACGGGTGACTCTCAAGTGCATTAGGGCAGGGGCAAGGAGGCAGGAGCAAAAGGGCATATAACATATGGTTACAGCTCACAGATTCCAGAAAAGGCAAAACAAGAGGGCCAGAGAGTAAGCCAGTCATTGCCAGGGGTTAAGGGTACGTATGTGGAGATACGTGGAGAGACCACCTCATACTCACTAGGATGGCTGTGATCAAAAATATGGATATTAACGTACGGGGAGAGCAAGGAGCCCCACACTCTGACGGTGGAATTGTAAAATGGTGCTGCTACCGTGGAGAAGAGCCTGGCAGTTCCTCGAAAGGTTATCCATACAGTCTCCTTGTGACCCAGGGATTCCACATGCAAATGTTATGTCCACACAAAAACGTGTATGCCGATGTTCACAGCTGCGTTCTTGATAACGGCCAAAAAGCAGAAACAACCCAAATGCCTATCCACTGACAGATGGAGAAACAAAATACAGCACACCCAAGCCATGGAACATTGTTCAGCAGTGAAAAGGAATAAAGTACAGATACCTGCTACAACACAGAGGATCCTTGAAAACATCCTGCTCAGTAAAAGCCGCCAGTCAACTGAAGCCCAGATCGTCTAGGGATCCATTTGTACAAAATGTCCAGAATAGGTGAATCCAGAGAGACAGAAAGTGGATGAGTGGTTGCCAAGGGCTGGGGAAGGGGAGGAGGGCAGAGGTAGAGGGAAGGGACTGTGATTTCTAACGGCACAGGGCTTCCTTTGGGGGTGATGAAGGGGTCCTAAACCTGATCGTGGTAATGGTTGAACAACTCTGCGAGTACACGAAGAACCACTGAATTGTATACTTTCAACATGTGAGTTGTATGGTAGGTCAATCATATCTCAAAAAAGCCGTTACAAAAAAACTAAGAGATAATAAACTACCAAAGTTAAAAAAAAAAAAAAGCACAGGGAAGGCTTAACTATAAAGGGATAAGGCAAGGGAATTGGGGGGTGGTTAATCAAATAGTCTAGATTTTGTTTGTGGTACTGGTTACCTGACTCTATGCGTTTGTCAAAACTCTCAAAACTGTACACCGAAGATGCAAAAATAAATTAGCCTATCCCAATCAATATTAAAAATGGTTACCCTCTGGGCGCCTGCATGGCTGTCAGTTAAGCAACCAACTCTTGATTTTGGCTCAGGTCTGATCTCAGGATTGTGGAATCGAGCCCCAGCATCAGGCTCCAGACTTAGCAGGATTCTGCTCGAGATTTCCTCCCTCTGCCCCTCCCCCTGTGTGTCTCTCTAGGCTAAATAAATAAATCTTTAAAAAAAAAAAAGTTACCCTCTAGTAGACCCTATGCAAGGCACTTTACAGGCCTCGAATTATTTAATCTTTAAAGCAAACCACTTAAGTATTACTCTCCCCATTTTATAGGTGGGCAAACTGAGACTCAGAGAGATTTTGTGACTTTCCTGGGTTCACAGTTAGGAAATGTTTTCAGAACTTGAACCCAGTTCTGTCTGACTCCAGATCCCACATCAATATCCACTGTGCTCTGCCCCCCTACACATTGATCATCTGGAACATTCTCTGAGCACCTCTCAGGTTGTCTTCAATGGTGGCCTGTCTGCTCATTACTGCCCCACGGGTGCGTTCCTTGAGGGCTGAGACTGTGCCTGAGAGCTCTGTATCACCCACTGTGCTGGGGCACAGAGCCAGGCGCCTGAACAAGAATCAGGGTATAATGAAAGAGAGGCAGGGTGAATGGTCTTTGGAAATGCAGATGAGCAGCCTAAGAGGAGCTGAATTCCTGGGACTCCTGACTCTTGGCCTCCAGTCTGGCCGGTAGGCCACAGGCCCTCACTGGATGATGGGCCTCCCACAGTTGGATCAAAGATCTGAGCCTGAGCTGGAGAGGCAGAGACCACACCTAAACTCTGGCTCTCTCAGTGCCTGGGGGCAAAACACTTAGCCTTCTGGCTGCGTTCCGCAGAGACTTAGTATTTCTGCTCCTGAAAGAATTTCTTCACTTCACTCACTCACAGGAGGCAATGAGAACCAGGTCTCTCCTACGGGCTACAGACTTCCTCTGTCTCTCGAATCCATTCCCTTCTCTTCGGTCCAGCTGTCTCCCCAGGCTGCCATCCTCCCACTTCTGCCTACAATCTCTCCCAGCCCCGTGGGCCATCTCCTCTCCAGGCCTGATCCTTCACCCAACAAATCCCACAACCGGAGAAAAGTCTTGAAAACAGGAATCTGATCACATCACTTTGCTGATATCGAGGATCCAATCGGCTCTTAAGGCTCCTTGATAAGAATGAGCAAAAGGTTCCCTCCTCCAGGCAGGCACAGGTGCTGTACTGGGCCCCATACCTTGGTGAATTGAGAGGCACCCCCTTAGTTGGCGCCCTTGTGCAGGACACTACCTGGGTAACTGACCAGGGCAACCCTGAGCTTCACTGTCTGCCCACTGCTCTGAGAGCAAACACCAAATTCTTGCCAGGGCCCTCTGAAGTCCTGCACAATGTGGCTCTGCTCTATTTCTGCAGGCTCCTCCCGCTCCAGGCTAGGCGCCACCCCCTCCCTGCCACTGCACTCTACCCTCTGTCCTCTGTCCAGATAGTCGGTACAGCTCTGGATTCCCCAAGCGTTCCATGTGTGCCCTCCCTCTGCACAAACTGTTCCCTCTAAGCCCAGCCAACTCCTGCACACCTTTCAGCTCTTACCTTAGATGTCCCTCCCTTCACCAGAGCCTCACTTGACCCCACCACCCCGAACACGTGCCTCCCTCCTAATAGCCTTCTCCCCCTATACCACCATAAGACCCTACTTGCTCGGCTGTCTGTGCCCTGGACCCTAAGCTATGCAAGGGCAGGAACCTGCTGCTTATTCACCAGTGTATCTGGGGCACTGTCCTTGGCACAAGGTAGATATTTTTTGAAATAATTAATTAATCCACTAACAGAGAGGTGAGTGAGTGAGACAAAACGGTTTGCCATCAGTAGCATGCAGAAGTGCAGTTTGGGAATGGGCTCCTGCTAACTTGGCTGGACCCATCATTTACTGAGAAGGAAGGAGGCTGATGCCTTAGGGAGTTTCCATGACTTTGCTCAACTCACATGCATACAGTCATTAGAGGCCAGGCCAACCCTCCATCCATGACAGCAGACAGAGAACAGAAGTCCCTGCTGCAAAGGGACACTCCTATAGGAGAAAGTCCGATGGCAAAATGCCGAGGAACACGGTGGTTAAGCTCCAGGCCTTTGCATCGGCAATCAGAAGGCCCAGGGCTACTTACTAGCCCTACACTTTGGTTCTCCTGTCTGTTAAATGGGAACCCGGGGCTCATTCTGCATGAGGTATGGATGGAGATGGAAGGGATACAGCATGAAAAGCACTTAGCACAGGGCCTGGCACCTGCTCATCAATTAAAATGAGCTATGAATCCTATAACGGAGTAGTGCTTCCTATCTCTGTGATGCATCCTCCTCCTTCCCCACTGGGCCCCAAGTCTAGGTTTTCCCCGTCAGCACAAACCCTTACCTCCGACTCCCTTCCACCCCTCACTGCGGAGCAATGGACGACTCAAATCTCATCAATAGCAAATAGAGGACTCCAAAACAGTCTTTAGGCTTGCAGGCCTTTCAAACCCAGCCCCCCCACTTCCCCCAACCCCCCACCC
>LNAC01000340.1:397599-425323 GCA_002007465.1 Ailurus styani
CCACTTCCCCCAACCCCCCACCCCCATCTAAAATATCCCCTTCTATGTCTGGGAGGGAAGAGGGAACCTTCAGGAATGCAGTCCGGACCATGTTCAATACGAGGCCATTCATTTGCAAGGGAAGACAAGAATGTGTCTGGAAGATAGCACCTTTTTAAAAAATATTCGCAACCTGTTCTGCCCAGTATCTTGATACTTGCAGCTTTGGGTAAATTTTAGTTTGGAAGCAAAGACTCCAATTGTGTGTCTCCTATGAGATCCCTGGGTGGCACATGGCAAATTTACCTCTAGATCTCCAGGGAAGCAGAATAATGAATTATTAGCATTTTATCTGTAAGAGGCACATTCCACAAAGTCAGGGAACAATGGGATCTTCCCCCAAATTAATTCCATTTTATTTTAAAAGGCCTATAGAAAATGAGTGGGAGAAACAGATTGCCTGTTTCGTGATCAACAAAGATCACGAGGGAAGAAAAGAATTCATTTTCCCAGATTACTAGATGGAAAGCGAACGTGAACTCTCCACCTCACCTAATGGGTTTGGATTTTGTGCTCTCGTGGCTTTAATTCCACAGTCACTGGATATGTTCAATAAGCATGCCAGTACTCATCAAGGGAGAGTCTGGATTTTTTTTTTAAGAGCCCAAGGGGGGCTGTCTGTGTTTCCAGAACACGCTGTCTGTACCTCTGACAGGAGTCACATCACCCTGCATCGCGATGCTGTTCTTCCTGCCTGTCCCACCATGAGCAGGTGCTCCTCAAACTCAGGCGTCCCTCCCCCCTGCCCCACCTTGCATCTTTATCCCCAGGCAGGGTTGCCAATTAAAATACCAAACGCACAGTTAAGACTGAATGTCAGAGAAGCTTGCAATATTCAGGACCTAACTTACAGTAAGAAAAACTCCTTGTTTATCTGACATTGTAAATTTCCTTGGCACCCTTTTTGTTTGCTAAATCCGGCAATGGTAACCCCAAGGTTCCTTCTCCTCTCATCTACGTGACTCGGAAAAGGCATACCCATTTTCCTATTTTATAGTGGAAGAAACAAAGGCTCAGAGGGGCTAAACACCCTGTTGAAATTACACGGCTAGCAGGTGGGAGAGCTGAAGGTGCACCTCTCTACCCTTCCACCCACATGCTCGGGGCGGGCTGGGGAATGAATGAATGCACGCATTCACCCTTGATGAGCAGCCAGGGAACCCGCTATGCGCCTCACTCTGAGTCATCCTGCCCGCTCTGGAATCCCAGCCACGCTTCCTTATTAGCGAGAGTGCTGCCCCACATTCCTCTTCTTGGGAAAGGGCCAGCTTCCTGGGAACAACACTGATGCCCTGGATGAGGCCAGGTTCTCCCTAAGTGAAAACAAATCTCCCGATGCCAGGAACAGCAGGGGGGAAGGCGGCTGGATAGAGCAGGCGGCTCAGCACCCCGAGAAACCTTGGCGCTGGGGCTCGAGGCCTGGACGCTGACCATCCCCCACCTGCAGCCGCCCTCCTCTGAGCTCAGAGCAGGCAGAAGGGCACAGGACAGGGGTCCCAGGCCCACTGCAGCCCTGTGACCTCCGGGAGCTTAGGGTGCAGGAAGGCAGGCTCGCAGAGAGAACCCCAGGGCGAGGTGGAAGTCGAGCACCAAAGCGGTTCACACCCCTGCTGCTCCCTCTGCCTGGAACTTTCTGCCCAAACCCCTCACCTCTGCTCAAATGTCCCCCTCCCTAGAGGCTTTCCAGCTGCCCTGATTCAAACAGCACCCCCTGTGGTCTCTACCGGAAATCACACAGAGAACTGCGAAGTTCACTAGTTTACTGCTGGTCTGCATCACAGACCTGAAGTTCACCAACAGTCTCTCTGTTCGGCACTTTTGTTTTCTTTGCCATCACAGCCATAGCACCTAGAACACTTTGGCACACGTGTGGTGCTCAGGACCTAGCTGCTGAGCGAAAGCCTGAACGGAGATCTCTGTTTAAAAGAAAACTAATAAATAAATATATATGTGGATATGGGTATATATATATATTTATATATTCATATATAAACACACATGCACACACACAGATACCATATCCATACACACACAGAGACACAAAACATAAAGCCAACTGAAATCGAATACAAGTGTGGAGGTGTTTCCAGGTAAACCCTTCAGAGGACCCTACCACGCGCCTTCACGCATATTTTCCCTCCCCCTGAAATGCATCAACGATTCAACTTTCAAAACCCAGCTCGGTTGCCTCTTTCTCTGACCCTCACCCCTCCCCACCCTGCTGGAGAGCCCATTACCCCATCCCCTCTTTCGACTTGCTAGTGCGGTCACTGTTGTGGTTATCACCCTGCCTTATAATTTACTCAATTGTACATTTTGATGTCCTTGTGGCAGACTGTGTTTTGCCAAAGACAGTTGCAGCGATCTGTCCACTGCACCTGCTTGTCCGCACTGGAACCTTGCCCCTCCCCCGCCAGAACATGGCATTCCTCCTGCTCCTGTGGAAGTGGGCTATGGGGCTGGGCTTTGTGCCTTCTGACCACTTTGGGTAAATGGCAAAAGTGATGCCATGGTGATTTGGGATACGGCCGTTAGCAGATCTCGAAGCTTCTACTTCCTACCTCTTGGAAGCCAGCCCCCACGGAGGAAGGGTAATTAATTACCGTAAGACCTCCATGCTGCACGAAGTCCAAGCCATGTGGAGAGGCCCTAGAAACAAGATACTATGTAGAGAGAGATAGGTGGAAAAGCATCAAGGCACCACACACATGCGTAAGGAAGTCATCTCGGGGGGAATTCCTGAGCATCAGCAACCCCAGAGACATGCATCAGAGATGAACTGACCGACTGAGCCCTTTCTAGATTCCTAATGCACAAAACTGAGAGGAAAATAAATGGGCTGGTTTGAGCCACTAAGTGTTGGGGTAGTTTATTTTGAGCAATAGTTAATTGAAACATCCTTGAAGACAGGAACTCTATTTTATTTAACTTTACATCCCCTAATCTAAAACAGTGCAAGGCTCATAGCTCAATAAAATTCAGCTGAGTTGAACTGGCTCAGATTGAATTTAATTTTCCCCAATTTAGAAGGACTACTTTAGTAAATAAAGCCAAAGTGTCCTCAGTCATCAGCTGAAGCTACAAGCTGGCCCATGTGCAAAATGGAAGGGTAGAGCTTATATGGAAAATTCATAGAATATTACATGCTACTCTAAACAACAGACTTGTATAGGGATGAAATAAAACTACGATGATCCCTAGTAAGTTTTAGGAATATTGCCGGTTATGACAGTCACTGTAAAAACACCGCATAAAAATACTCCCAATTTTGTGTCTGGTGCCAGGAAGCCCTGATGTATTTCTCCATTCCCTGAAGGACCAGAATGGAGATGCGATCCTATGGCCTGGGTTGTTTACTCCCAGGCACTCGGAGACAGAGTCTGGTGAGCCAGGGTCTCTGTCGCCAGTGAAAATCGCATTTACTTTTTATTGGCTAAAATGTGGGAGCAGCCTCAACGTGAAGGGCTTCCCGTTCTGAGGAGGAAGGGGATCTGTCCTGTGGCTGAGGTCCGGCTGCAGGACACCTTCCCTGACCCATCACAGAGGACATTCTCTGGTCTGAGATGTCCCTTCATGCAGCCTACACTCTAACTTTCCTCAGGGCGAGTGCTTCTGCAAAATCCTCTCAGGTGAGCCCCCACCTAAGTCTAGACCTTCCATCTTTCCTGAAATCACAAACTCAGAACCGAAAGAGACCTCGGAGTCACCTAGGTCACGCCCTGGTCAAAGCCCTGCTCCAGAACACAGACAGGTCTTTTTCTTCCGGTGGGCAGTACAGCTCGGTGAGACCAGGTACAGAGACCACCTCACCAGCCCAGGCCCCTGGTCGTGGGCCACTATTTATAGACCATGGGACCTTAGACAAGTCCCATGACCTCGATGGGTCTAACCAGACCAAGGACGCTCACGGGATTCCCATAAACACTACACGAGACAGGTGTGTAGGGTGAATGAATGAACATCACTGACGATCCATCCGCTTCAGCCTGAGAGAAAGGCTTTCTTGCTGCAGCCCCAGCAGCCCCGTAAAACCTCCCCTCTTGGCCATTCTAGATCCCGACTTCACTCTCTGGATGTTGGAACTGCATGTTCTCCAGCTCTCTGGGACCACCTGCTTTGGGAAGAAGCCTCGTTTTGATATGGGCAAACCCCCACCACAGTGACCGCGTCAGAGGTGGGCCCCACCCCACTTGGTCAGAACCAATGTGCACAGGACATGTGGATGGGGATGTCTGGGAAAGGAAAGCTCTTTCTCTCCTCCTGATAAAATAAATCTGAGGAAGTCAGATCTGGGGTAGTGAGGGTCAACTGACTGGCACACGAGAAGCTGAGTGGAAAATAAACCCACACGGGGAGGAAGCCCGGCTGACAAGGGCAAAGGGCAGCTGAGGCCGGAGCTCATGATGGCGTCCTCCGGCACAGCATCTGAAGCCGGCCCTGTGCCCGGACTTCTCATTTTCCTGAGCCAGTGTCTCCCTCCCCTTTATGTTCACGTTGGGTGGGATGTTTTATCACTTGAGACCAACAACTTGCCCTTTCTATCTATGGACAAAATCAAAGCTCCCTCTAATTCTCTTTGTGGGGCAAATCTCACAAAACTCTACCTTCACAGAGTTCGAAAATCAAAGAATGGAGCTTCTTCCTGGTCTTACATGTGGCCTCAGAGATAGATTTTTCAGGCCCACCCAAGAGTCTGCTTCTTTATAAAGGGTCTCCTGTCTCCATCACGCTTGATTCTGCCCCTCTCTTCAACCCTGAGACAGTCCATGGTGATTCACAAATAAGATACTTCATACTTAACCTCCCAAAACCTAATACCCTGAGAAGAGAAAACAGGCAGGGAAAAAGGGACTCCCTTCCAGACAGAGGGAACATCCTGAGCACCAGTAAAAGCAAGAAAGGTATCCAGCTGAAGCCTTATGTGGTGAGCTGGATGAAGGACCAGACCAGGCTGGAAGACCACTGTCTTCCAATGGAAATGAATAAGGTCTGACCATGGGCGCCTGGGTGGCTCAGTGGGTTAAAGCCTCTGCCTTCGGCTCAGGTCATGATCTCAGGGTCCTGAAATCGAGGCCCACATCGGGCTCCCTGCTCAGCGGGGAGCCTGCTTCCTCCTCTCTCTCTGCCTGCCTCTCTGCCTACTCTTTAAAAAAAAAAAAAAACAACAAAAAACAAGGTCTCACCATAAAGTCATGAGTGCTTTCTGGTCCAGCTGTAATTTCTTTTAGAGTCCCTTCATGCACCAAAGTGATTTTAAAAGCAAATCAGTCATTTTTGAAAATCAGAATTTATTCTTACTTATATAATCAGGTTATTCAATGAAACCCTACAGACAAATTAAGTATATATTGAAGCTGAAAGTTGTGTGGAATCAACATCATGATCATTATCAAGTCTGGGGACAATGACTTTAACACAGAGGGCATGGCCTGGCTCCATGCTTGCTTTAGCAAATCTTTAAAGTGATCCAGAACACCAGGACCATTCCTCAGTGCTAAAGGATGAGCTGGCCATGACAAGGGTGTCAGCCATCACCCCTTTATGAGGCCAATTACGTTCAGTGACCTTGGGGGCTCACAGTGAATCATTCAAGAAATACTTGTCTGAGTATGAGATCTTGTAGAAACCTGATTGCTGAAGTCCTGGGATTCACTGGCAGAAAACTGCAAAACGTGAACTAGAAATATCTGTTGCCTTCTTTGACAGGTACCTAACTCAGCCTGAAAAACAACAGGTGCCCTTAACCACCTACAACAGACACTGCTGGCTGCCAACCCAATCAATATACCTTCCTGTGCTCTTCCTTAGTAAAAGCACTCAGATTGGGTAGTGGTGGTGGGAAAAACATGTCCAGCTAAAGAACTAAATGTCTTAGCCTCCTTTGGAGATATGGTGGCTCAAGAGGGACTAAGTACTAGTCAAAGAGATAGAAGCAGAATTACTGGGTGGGGGTATCAGTGAGGCACCTTAAAAGAAGAGCTGAGTCTGATGGCAGGCACCCTTTATTCCATCCCTCCTCATTCTTCATCATGCTTAAAATGTGGGTGCAATGACTAGAGCTGTAGCAGCCACCTTGGGACCATGAGGTACCTTGAGAATACAAACCATGTGCTAAAGATGACAGGTCAGAAAGACAAAGGAGCCTGAGATGTTGTAGAACAACCTACCTGACCTTGGAGTACCTATCTGTCTTGGGTTGTCGTAAGAGAGAAAACCAACTCCTTGCCTTATTTAAGCCAGTTATTTTGGTCTCCGATACTAGCTGCCAAACATAATCTGACATCAGATAGGCCAATTAAAATCAAGTGTTCTTATTGATCAAGAATGACAACTTCAGTTCACCCCAGGACACCTTTAACAATCAGAACGTTCTAATTGGATAATACAGTTTGTGCCCTAATTCTGGAAGGGCTGATCAAGTAATACCTTCACTGAACACAGGGCAGGAAAAGGCACAGAAGAACTAAAAGAGCCAGACTCTGCCCTCAAAGAGCTTACGGGTAATGGGAGAAGCAGGTCACAGCCACACAAAAGGTTTCCAACAAAAGGACCCGTGTGACCCACAGCTGAAGCATTTCAGACGGCAAGCAAATGCTGTGGGATTTCAAAGAAGAGAAAAATCTGCTTATTCTGGGGCAACCCCAGGAAGGATGTAAGGCTTAATTTGGAGCCTGCAGCTGAAAGGAGAGAGAGAAAGGAGCCATTCCAGGTAGAAAAGGTACTTGAGCAGAGGCTTGGAATTAGGAACAAAAGTGTTTGGGGGAGGGTAGGAGAAGCCTGGGAAGCCACAAATGTTCCACCGAGGCAGGACTGGGGGTGCCAGGATGACGAGCTTGGACTGCACTCTGGTCGCTAATACTCAGAGCGAGGGGCTGATCTGGGGTGCCAGGAGGAACGGACTGGGCGAGGAGCCTAGGGTGAGGCTCCAGGAAGGAGGCTGACTGTGGTCTGCAGGGGGCCCTGAGGCAGTCAGGGTGGGGATGGTGTTCAGTGGCTCTGGCCCAGGTGGCAGATAAAATGACAGTGGCCATGGCACAAGCCAATCCTCCCGGCTGAGAGACACTCTGAACAGCTAGAGGGACAGAGCAAGCCAACCACACATCATCCCTCCCCTCCTCCCCTGCAGGCAGGCTTCTTGGACAGAAGCCTCGGCATTTATGCTCCTCCCATCCCCCAAAGAAAAGCAGGACATGGATCTGGCATCTAGAGGCAGAGAAGGATGATTGATCCAACTGATGGTTCAGGATTCCAGACAGAGGATCATGATGACTCGGGATGGAAGGGACCTCACCTGTCATCAAGAAGCCATAGAATTCTAGACTAGCATGGGCTCCTCGGATAATCTCCCACCAGTTTTCAAACTGGGTGCCATATGGCAGTAGGGTCCACTCAGAGGGGAGAGGGATCGAACCAAAACAACTCTTGCTTTTGCTGTTTCATGTATTGAGGTTCCCAGAAAGGCTGCATTCCAAACCAAGTCTGAAACCCACCAACAACCCAACTCCCTCCCCTCATCTTCCAAAGGAGGGAACTGAGGCACACAGAACCCTGAACCCCCCCTTTCTCGTAACTCCCATGGGTCCTGTCATCACATGGTCAGCATGTACATTTCTAGGACAGCCTCCCAAGGCCGGGGCAATGTTGTTCCCACTCATTGTGAGGCCCTCAGCTCCCAGCACAGGACCGGCCGGCCACAAGGCAGGTGCTTCATAAACACCTTCAAAACAGAGCCATGAATGAAGGTGGTTGGAGGTGGCTTTCAGCGGCAGAGCAATGGTGACTCAATCCCTACCACGCCTGTGGCTCAGCATGGCCCAGTTATGCAGGGGCCGAGCTCGGGCGTGTGCAAACAGCATCCTCGGCTCCTCTGCACACCGAGATCCCAGCTGCCTGCTGCAGGGCCGGGGGGTTCTGCATTCCCACCCTCCCCGGAGCCAGCTGCCTCCAGCTTCCACTGCAGCTCCCGCCACCCTGTCCCTGAGTAAGGGCACGAGCTCTCAGGGGCACCAAGTGCATCGTATCCATGGTTGTCTCGCCAGCGCTCAGCACCACCCTTCTGCTTCTCTCTACCAAATTCCTGATTTAAAAAAAAAAAAAATTGGCAGGTCTTTGAAAACACTGGGAACGTGCAGACCATTGCAGAGACTGAGCTAGGAAAGGGCTCCATTGTGGGACGTCTCTGGTGAGCCTCCCAGGAGTGGTTTTTCTGTCTGATGCTCATTTTTCTCCTTCTCTCTAAAATGGGAAGGTTGGCTGGTTAATCAGGCACCGAGGGCTGCATCAGTGCTCTGTGCAGCTGCAGGAAAAGGAACCGGTGAATTGTATACACAAGCACACTGCAAGCCACCAACTGTGGTTTCATTCCACGCCTCTGAGCCCACACACCTGTGGACCGAAGTGCCTCTCCAGACTTGGAGACGACACACAGCACGGTCCGCAGGGAGCGGGAAGCAGCTAGAGAGGGATCGCCCTTTGGTTTGGCACTAGATTCTAACTATGTCAATGACTGCGTCATAGGGTAAGTGTGAGTGTGTGTGAGACCACGTGTGAGTGTGTGTCTGTGTGAGAGGCCTCCGCTGGGCAGTGAACCTCTCAGAATGACCTTTCTGAGGCCAGTCTCAAGTCGGTTTCTTGATGTCAAAAGCATGGGATCATTTTTTTCCACTAGGAAACTCAGTTCCTGGGCCTCTTCTTGGGCCTACAAAACTACCCAGTGCCTTAAAAGTGAAAATTATCAGCTCCAAAACATGAAAAGAAAACTGCAAAGCCATAATTAATAGCGGTGTAATTAAGTGGCTAAAACCCGTAACACAAAGTCAACATTATGAACTGTTGATATCAACATTCATCACAATTTCATTACATTTGTGGCAGGGCGGGGGAAAGGATGGTTAGATTTTTCTCACTTTGTAAGAATTCCTGGGGACACATGATGACAGCAGAGAAATCAGAGCCCACTGAAAACTGAGATGTACACACAGCAAAATAATTCCCAAACCAAAATCATTACAGTTTTTTTTTCCAGCTGTAAGAAAAATCTGATGGGGTCTGTCTGAGTGTGATGCGGGATGGTGCCTACAAAGACAGGGAGGCTAGAATGAAGATATTAAAAGTACCTACGTGAGAGTCTGCAAATTCTAACTATCAAAGCTCAACCCAGACTCAGAAGTCCTGGCAAATGCCTGATTTCTGACAATCCTGCTGAACTAATGGAGGCCTCTGTGTGTGTGTGTGTGTGTGTGTGTGTGTGTGTGTGTGCCCACGGGCGCGCACGTGCACGCGCACGCACACACACACACACACACACACACACACACACACACACACACAAACTGCTGCCTGTCTTCTGGTCCTGCTGTAGTTAAGAAATATCTGCCCTCACTTCTTCCCAATGGAAACAAACAAGCTTTCCTTGATATACGACGTACAATCAATAACCTCCTACTTCTCCTTTCATAGAAAACTCATTTTACTTTAAGGAAAACATGATGAATGATTAAGATCCATAACAGAGACCTTGCGCACAGAATATGTAAGGATTTCTAGTTGTGACAAGTCTTTGCAATGGAAAACTTTGGGCAAACTGAAAACAGAGGTAAGAAACCTGTCCAGGAGCAGGTCTCCTGCTGGGCACACCCCCTCTTTTCAAGCGCCCAGTGCAACACAGGGCAGCCTCTTCTTTCATGCAACAACAGGACGGATTTTGCAGCTGAGCTGAGGCACACGAGGCTTTGGGAGCCTCTGCGCTTGTGTTTGCTTTCAGAAAGAGCTTGGCTGGGCCAGATTCCCCTAGAACATCCACCAGTGGACAGGCTCCAGAGGCCCACTCTTTCTGGGCCAGTGGGAAGTTGGCGAAGGGGCTATCGGGGTTCTGCAGAGCCCAGCAGGAACACTCCTCCTTTCTGAGTGGGCATTCCAAGGACTTCCTGACCTTCAAGTAGCAGCATCTGAGCCCAAATCATAATGCTCTAGGGAGCCCTGAGGAGCCCCCCCACCCCACCATGGCTGAAGATGCAAAGGTAGGGGCTGGTCAGATGCAAGTTTCCACTGAGGCCTGACAGACTGTGGGGGAAGGACACAGTAACTCCATGCGTCCAAAGGTTGGGAGGGCCCAAAGCTGGGGTAACCTTCACATCCTGGTTAGTCTTCAGATGGGATCCCTGTGTACTCTTCCTCCCTGTTCCCCAACCCCTGCCTTGGGACAGTCAACCCAGGTTGTAAAGCACTTGAGCACCAACAATGCACAAAGAGTGGCCTTGGGAGGCACAGACAGAGCACTGGACTAAGAGTCCAACAGCTGCCCAGTGTTGCCACTTACTTTGTGACTCTGGGCAAGATATGGCCCCTGTGCCACCCTCTGCTTCCTCTTATGCAAAACCAGGCTCTAGTGCCTACCACTCCCCGTGATCTCCATGACTGTTAGGAATATTGATAGAAATAATTGAGAGAACTTGGTAAACAGTGCAAGCCTAAAGAATGAATAATAACAAGGCACTGTGCAATTTACAATTATAGTTAGTGCAGCCTGAGAAGTAGTAAATATCTCCTCCTGTCTTCCAGTGGCCCCATGCTTCAATTCCACTCAATCGGCAGGTGAGTTTGTTTCCCAAGGAAGGGAGAAGAGGCAGACCTGAATGAGTCAATAGGGGCATTAGGTTAAACTGGCTCAGATTAAGTATTCGAATCAATACGTGTCACGTGGTTCTGGAAAAAAAGTGGTCCTGGTCTTTCTAATCACAAAACCGGACTGGATATTGGCAGTGGCATGGGCTTTCCTCCTATACCAGGGCCTTGCATTTAGTAGACACTGAACTGCTTCCCACATGAAGGATCGGGAGAGATGGAGAGAGACCAACACAACCAGAAACACTGAGTCAACAAGACGGAGGACTAGATATGTAGTTGCTCTATCTTCACAATTCCACGTTGGTGAACTGATTAAATCAATCGTCCATCTGATAGCTGATGTTTTTAATCCCTGGGGAATTGACCAGCTGCCTCATCATGGTCTAGATACAGTCTTATGGTGGTAGAACATTTAAGAAATTTTCAACAGGTCACATTACAGCCTTCTTGCAGACTGCCGGCAAGGTTCACAGGACAGCCCTCTGATGGTGCACCAGGTGGCCGGGGTGGGGGGGGGGCAGACACCCAGGTCCTGCACCCTGCCAGCGTAGCAGGACGTGAGCCTTGTTAGCTTCTCCGGGTCAGATCCCCAAGCTATGCAGGACCCGGGGCAGGGGGGAGGGGGAGGGTAAGAGCAACTGAAGAAAGGGAACAAAGTCTTGTTTCTTTCTTCCTGGGGCAGCCTGGCATCGTGGATGCCAACCCGGGGATTCAGGGAGCTCAGGTCCAGGTCCAGCCGAGAGGTGAGGATCTCCCACTTGGAAAGCTCAGGACTCTCCCTCCCCGGCTCATCTGCCTGCGGCCGTGCAGCCCCACGCACCTCAGGTAAGCCCCGTGGCTCTCAGGTCTCGGGTGTGCAAAATCTACCCAACACCCAACCTGAAGGCAGCAGGGCCTCCCAAGAGCATCGTGTGGGCTTCCTCCAGCTCTAAGATCCACGTGTCTATGCAGACACAGCCTTCAACTCTGAATTAGAGCGAGGTGCCATCTCACGGGAAGAATGTGGGTATAAAGGAATAATGAGCAATCATTCTTTTTCTGTGTGCTTCAAAGAGAGGCAAGCTTTGAAAAGGAGAGCTTTTCAGGGCTGGGAATTTGGAAACAGAGTAGGAGACTCCCAGCCAGTTAGCCAGTGGTTAGCTCCAAGCTCTTGGTTTGCCTGTTAGTGACGTTTCCTTGATTTGTGGTTCATTTCACAGACGACCAGTATTCATTCAGAGCCCACTACGTGTGGACGCTGCTCTAAGTCTCGGGGTGACAGTGGGGAATGAAAGAGACAAATACCATGCTTGCACAGGTCTTGGGTCTATGGCCTCATTCACTCACTGAAGTGCCAACTACGTGCCACCTGGAGACCCAAAGATGAAGAAGAAACAGTCTGGTCCATAAAGATGAACAGGGAACCTGATGAGTGCTACAGTAGAGGTTTCAGGGGCTGTGGGATGAGAATCCTAGCAACGCCAGCTGTCATGTATGAGCGCTCACTGCCCCACACTAAGTGCTTATACACATCATGGCATTTCATCTTAACCCCAAACCATTAGTATGCAGTGGGGGGAAACTGAGGCAGAGAGACGAACCCTCCCAGGGCGGCTCAGCCAGTAAGGGATGATGCTGGGGTGTGGACCCGTGCTGCCTGAACTCAGACGCTTGGTTATGTAGCACAAAACACCACACTGATGCCTCTCTAGAACACGAGCCAGGTGAGACATTTTAGTGAATAAATAACATAAGCCACAACATCCCAATGTCCCCACCTTCTACGCTGGGGTTTAGGCATTCGGGACAGATCCTTTCCGTGGATGTAAAATTGATTAGTCACAAAACTTCTTAGGAAAAAATATACATATTTCTTTAACACAAAGGCAAGCCACTTTTGAACCTGAGACCTTTAAGAGCCAAGGTCAATGTGCCAACTCTGACAAATGAAAGCAAGCACTTTGGCCTGGAAGGTCGGGATGCATCTGGCTGGGCAGAGTTATTTTTGGTTCAGAGATACCCTTGACGAGTTCCACCTTTGCTCCCTTGTATCAAAAATGGCACCTTGGAGGTGAGGATACAGCAGTGAAAGGGAATAAAAAGTGCTTTGCATCAGGAAAAGAGCAGAATTGCAAACAATCAGGAGGAGATGCTCAGAAGCATCTCATTGGACCCTGCATCCTACCAGTCCTGTTTATTTCCAATATTGGTTCTCCTCCTTCCCTTTCTTCCATCCCTTTGGGGTCCTAGAGCCCTACGAGGTTCCAAACACAGCCCCTACCTTCCTCTCCCCTCCCTGTCCCACCTGGCTCAGTGCTTCTCCGAGCCTCAGGGGGACACTCTCTCCTGGCTGGTCCCCACAACCAAAGACAAAAAGGCACAGCCATACTGTGGGATCCCCGCTTCCTGAGGAGCTGAGCCTCCTAGGATGTCAGAGCCAAAAGGACTTGCTAATCATCCAGGCCAGGGCTTCTCAGACTCTACTTGGGCACAGAATCCCTTTCTCAAATGCATCTTAGGCAAAAGTCCAATATGTGTTAGCACAGACGGAAGGGTAGCAGATCTGGTGGAGTGTGTGTGCGGGGGGGCGGCGGGGGGAAGCCTCCCCGCTCCCCAGAGGCCCCTTGTGGAACGTTAAGATCATGACAGTCTGGAGTTACTGATCGGGCCTAAGGCCCTTGGCTTATAGGTGACATTGTGAGACCATTTTGCCTCCATCCTGTTGAGAAAACGTCCCAAACACCCTCCTGGTTCGTTATGGTTAGTGTGGTTAGTGTGGTCCCCATCAGGCATCTTGATGCTATTTGTTCTTCAGTCCCCAGGGATTGCAAGCAAAACCCCCGCAGCTGGGGCACGGTGGTGGTAACTACCTCACAGGCCACATGACACAGTGGAACGCTTCCTCCTCCCAGATGCTTTCTCCCACTGACTGCGAGAACATTCCTCTTCTCCCTTTTTACTGGCTGTTCCTCCTCTTCTACCTAGCCCACGCAAGGGCCCAGTCCTTGGTCCTCCTCTCCCTTCTACATTCACTCTCTAGGTGACTTTGTCCCATCTCGTGGCTCTAAAAACCATCTGTATGCTCCTGACTCCCAAATGTATACCTCCAAACCAAAGTCTGTCCTGAATGCAGTCATGATTATCCAACCGCCTAGCTGCCATCTCCACCTGCGGGTCACAAAGTCTCCTCAGACTTAGCATGGCCCAAACTGGACTCCCAACCTCTCTGCCATCTGCAAACCTACTCCTTCCCCCAGTCTTCCCCAGCTCAGTCTATGCCACTCCATCCCTCCCGTTGTTCCAACCAGAAACCATGGACACATCTTGGGACTCCTTTTAGGTCCTGACAGCCCACATCCAAAGTATTAGCAACATCTTGTTGACTCTTCCTTTTCATTAGGGCCCAAAGCCAACCACTCCTTAGCCCACCTCTCCTGCTGTCCCCGAGGTCTAGTGCACCATCATCTCCTGTCTGGATTGTTTTAAGAACCTCCACACACTGGGTCTTGGTTTCACTCTTGCTCCTCTAGAGCCCGTTTTTTCAACCAGCAGCCAACGTGATCCTTTCAAATCATAAGTCAGACCTGCAAATCCTTACTCAAAATCCTGTAATGGCTTTCCAGTTCACTAAAAATAAAAGTCAAAGTCTATAATAGCCGATGAGGACCTACCCGACCTGGCTTTCTGTGATTCTCTGCTTTCACCTCTTATTCCTCTTGGCTCACTCATACTTCTCTACCACACTGGCTTCTTTGCCATCTCTGCCTCAGGGCCTTTGCACTGGCTGTTCCCTCTGCCAGGAATACTCCTCCCTCAGTTAAATCCCTCAGCTCCTTCACCTCTTTGCACCAATGTCACCTTCACAGTGAGATCACCCTAACCACACTATTTGTAATTACAACCCACCATCCCAGCCCTCCTAGTTCCCCTCACTCTGATTTATTTTTTCTATGGCAGGTGTCACTTTCTAACATCCTAGACTCGCATACTTCTGTGGATTGCGTAGGGTCTTCCCCCCACCAGAATTCACAGTCTGTGAAGGCAAGGACTTTTGTCTGTGCATTGTTATATGCCAACTGCCTAGAACCATGCCTTCTACATAGTAGGCTCTCTATAAATACGTGTTGAATGAACGAATGATCGAATGATTATTTTGTAGTTTACAGATCACTTTCACGTCTGATGATTCCTTTGAGCCTCGAAACTCTCTCAGGATTTTTCAGATAAGAAAACAACTCCATAGAGGTTAAATCACTTGCCTGAGATCACACAGCTTGTTCTACCATGGGCCTCATGTCCTCTTCTGTCCTTAAACCCTTATGAGTATGGTATCCGACCACAGTGGTACTGATCTCTCCAAGGCCCAGACCCCATACAGCTCTTTCCTCTCTCCCCAAAATCACACCCAGGTTTGTTGAAGACCGTATTTGTAGATATGGTGCATAAGCTGCTTATTTTTTTCCCAGAGGAGCACTGATATACTTTTACTCAAATGAACTATCTTGGAGTCCCTATCTAGGGACCATGTGACACAGACATAAGCTTCCAGGCCAACTTCTGACCCTAAGACCCTCCACCAGAACATGGGAGGGACACTGAGAGGCTACCCCATCCCTGGCCTTTGGTTTCCCCACATACCACAACAACTGGACATTATGTAAGGAATGAGGGGGGAGGGCAGGGGAGCGTAAGACACTTCGCAATCAAGAGGAGGCTCTCTTTATTCTTTCTTTAACAACCATGGGCTGAAATGTGAGGTTGGTTAAGTGCACCTTCATAACTGCCCCTAGTCCCCTGCTCACAAATGTCCTTCAGGCCTAGGCCTACACCACAGGTCTAGGCTATAGGAACTGGGTTATTTCCGCCTCACCCACCATACTATGAATTGCATCGCTGCTCACAATTGCTTTTTTTGTCCAGGCCACTGGGAAGCTCAAGAGCAGCAAATCCTAGTTCTCAGGACTTCGGACTCCAGGACTTAACCAGCAGCCCCCGGTTCCCAAGCTTTAGGATTTAGACTGAATAATACCACCTGCTTTCCTGGTTCTCCATCTTACAGATGGCAAATTGTGGGACTTCCTGGCCTCCACAGCCATGTGGGTTGATTCCTACAATAAATCTCCTCATATATCACCTCTATATATCCTATTGGTTCTGTTTCTCTGGGAAACCCTAACACAGTGGTAAACACTCCATAAATATTGCCTTTTACCACTAGCAAGTGCCTGGCTTTACAGTTTTCCATAGGGGCACCTCGTCTGACACTTGTGACTGCATGAATACCAGAACCTGGGATCATCATTATTTCCCATTCCTATAAGTAACAGGTTCAGAGAGGTCAGGGGCCTGTCTGAGGTCCCACAGCACGTGTATACCCTGCTAGGCCTGAGCTGAAGTCCTCCTCCTTGCTAGAGGGTTCGGGCACCTTCCTGCACCCCCTCCTCTTCTACTGCACCTCCCCCTGCCCTCCCCACAGGCTCCCAGCTGCCCCAAGTGAGCCGTTCCACGCACTGAGACCACCAGAGGCCGTGAAATCGCCAGCTTGCTCCTGGTCTGTTCTTTCCCGCACTGCTCTCACACTGAGAGAAAGGAAAGCCTGAAGCAGTGGCAGGGTCAGCAACAGCCGCAGGACCAGGTGGGAAGGAGTGTGCGGGAGGTTGAGAGGGGAAGGGGAGCAGCGGGGCGCCCACACCTGGCTGCTCCCTTGGCCTCCCACCTGCACCGGCCTACCTCAGTGGTTGGAAACAGCAGCATCAGGACACCCAGCATCGGACCCTGAAAATGGCAGCTTGGAATAGGGGGGCAGTTCTCTAGAGAAAGGGCACACTCAGAATTCCAAATTGAGAGATGAGACTCCCGGCTCTGTTCCCTTCCCTCCCTGATGACACGGCTCCAGTGTGGGAAGGAGAATCGGGAATCTTAACCCCCAACCCCACCCCCAGGACCCCTGAATGTCTGGTGTCCTGGGGCTGGCCACAGCCACCCCTGGAGGCCCCCAGGAGGGGCAACTGGGCCTCCCCACAGTGTGCCCCACTGCCTGAGGCGGCTTTGTCCTACAGGCACCGTGAACCTTTCCTCAGGAGCTCCTTCCACGGGTGCAGTTTTATATTTGGGGGATTATTTGTGAATCGGCTAAACCCGCCTCAGGCCCACAAGCCTCAGCAGAGTCAGCCCCATGTCCCGCGTGGCCCACAGCAGCGAATCCAGGCCCTAGAGCCTCAAAGTCAGCAAAGATAAGGCTGCAAGGGGCGGAAGCAGGAGAGCCAAGGAAAGGAAAAGCTTTCTCTGTTCCCCAGGACCTGAAATTCTCTGAGGCCAAGAGAGAGGGAAGGGGATCTGTACCCGCCTGCCCTCACGCACGTCCTGACGTATGGGTGGTGCTGTGCGCCGGAATCAGGATGAAACGATGACACATGCCGCCCAAGATCCCCAGAGAAATGCAAGCAGCCTCTCTGATTTGCTTTTGGATGTCAGTGCACTGAGGAGCTGCTAATATGATTCCGCACTGAACACACCTGATCTTCGCAATAATTGCTTTCTCTGGCGCAGCCACGAGCTAATGGGGACCTCCCCCATGCTCCCACACTAGCATTTCTTTTCCTGTGATCTGTACAGTGAAAACCAGAGATGTTATGGCCTGGTCATAAATTAATCTCCAAAAGTGCTGTAGATAACGCAACCTCTCGGCCCTCGCTGCGCCCCAAGGAGCGATCTGGTTTGGAGGAGACAATGCATCACAGAGGACAGGAGATGGGCGAAGAATCCAGAAACCCAGGTACTGGTTCCTGCTCTGCCGTGTGACCTTGTGACATGGGGCAAGGAGGGTCTCACTCCGAGCCTCAGTTTCCCCACCTGTAAAGGTGTGAGAGTTGAACCAAGGGCTCCCCAGGGATGGGGTGTGGCACAGGTAGGAGGAAGGCAGAATTGAAGTCCCTTAGACTTGAGCTCAAATCCCTTCCCTGCCATTTATGGGTCAGCGACTCTGGGCAAGTTACAAAATGTCTCACAGCCTCAGAGACTCTGGGCAAGTTACAAAATGTCTCACAGCCTCAGATTCATCTTGTGTATGGTGGGGCTGATAACAATCCTAAATGGCCTCACATTCATCCTTCCCTTCCTTCCTGTCTGTTCCAGTACTGCAGCCTGCATGAGCTTCTTAGAATACAAATCTGATCATAGCATTTCCCTCCTTAAAACCTTTCAAACACTTGCCAGTGTCTTTGGGAAAAGACAGACTCCTTAATCTGGCAGGTGGCCACGTCCAACCTCAACCCAGCTCCCCTCACTTTGTTCTCATAATCCAGCCATGCTGGCCAGTCTCCTTCTCACCAGGCTCCCTTCTGCCACAGGCCCTTTGCTCATTCTGTTTGTATTCACGGAGGACTCTTCTACTTCACTCAAGCCTCACTTCCTGGTTGAAGACTTCTCTTACTCCTGATTGCATCAAGAGCCTCAGAAAAGGCTCTTCCAGCCCTGTGTATCCCCCCTTTGTAGCAACCATCACAGCTGTTATTTGATGAAAAAAGTAAGTTCACTATAGTCCCGCAAGCTTCATGAGGACAGGGACCATGCTGCTTAACTAACACAGTGCCTATAGTAGAAGTCGTAATGAATATAATAAAATTAATTTATTAAGCAACATTTATCAAGGAATTTCTACATGTCAGACACTTCCCTACAGCTCTAAGAATTAGGCTGTATTATTAATTTCACGTAACAAAGGGGAAGACTGAGTCACAGAGAGGTTAGGTAATTGCCCAATATCACAAAGCTAGTAAGTGGTCAAACCGTGAAGTCTGGTTACTGGGAAACTATTTGAGGCAGGATTCAGATCTTTAAGCAAGGAAACTGGCACTTCTGAAACATTTGATAATAATAATTATAATTGCCAACAGAAATTAAGTATTTATGATATGTCCAATACTACATATTCTAGGGATTTTTACACAAATCAACTCATCCTCCTAAGGACCCCATGAGGAAGTACTACCCTTACCCTCATTTAATAGATGAGGAAACTGAGTCTCAGAAGGTTTGTTGGCTTTCCCAAGGTCATCAGAATTTACCCCTTGGTCCCTCAACTATGAAGTCTGGGAAAATGCCAGCTCTGGGATTCTCAGGGAGGATCAGGACAAATTCTCCACCATGCTGCAGATGTGCCCAGCAAGGCACAGTATGGACAGAGCTGTCCCCTGGAGACCACAAAGCCAGTCACTGCCCCAGGGCCTCGGCTGAGGAGGCTACACAGAGACCTCACTGGGCAGCCAGGACAGGGAAAGCCAGCAGAGGCTAAGAAAAGAGCTGTGACCACATATTACACAAAGGACGATCCTCAACCAGGATCACCACACCCAGGCAAGCTGAGCCCCTCACTCCACACACCCCCTCAGGCTGCACTGGAGTCCTTCTGGGATCCCCTCAGGGGCTCATCTGAGCCAGAGTTCACCACGATGCTGTGGCCCTTCAGAGCACAGGTTCTGAAGCCCAAACCCCAATTCTACCCCTTAGTATCTATCGTAATTCAATCAGCCACTAAACCTGAGCTTTGGTTTCCTCCCCTATAAAATGGGAATAAGAAGCACCCATTTCACAGGAACTTGGTGTGAAGACTGAATGAAATATTATGTATGGAAGATCCGTGAGCCCAGTGCCAGGCCCGGCAAGTGTCAGCCCTTCAGAAGGTAAAATGCCAGGGAGGGCACAGGCGAAAAGACAGGTGGATAATACAGTTTGACCAGCGCACCCACACTCTGGGATTCGTATTTTACCCATGCCTGAGAGCTTCATACCAATTCACTATGAATCCATACAGCACCCCACTTCCAGAATAGGATGGCAATGACAATGATAATACATGCAAAGGATGATAGCTATTAAGTATGTACTTACCATGAGACACTGGGAAAAATACTTTCTAGACACTATATTGTATCTTTTGTATCATTTTCATCTTCACAAAATATCTTAGAAGGTGGTCCAGAGCCAGACTTCCTGGGTTCAAATTGGACCCAACCACTTGTTAGCTTTACCGTAGCCAAAGGCTTTGAACTTTCTGTTCCTCCACTTTCTAATCTAGAATTACAGTTGGGAGTGGCTGCCCTACCAGAGACCCTGATTCCCAGCCCCACTGTTTCTAGCCGAGGCCAGGTGACTTCAGTTCTGGTCACTGGACTGTGGAAAGAGATGCTATACTCACCCAGACTGACTGTCCTCTAAAAACTTCCTACACAGTCTTCCGCAGCTCTGTTGTCCCCGAGCAGGGAAGTTCCCCAGAGTCAGCGTTCCAGATGGCAGAACCTCCATCAACCTCCACGGAGCAAAGAGCCTCCCTGCCCTGCACCAATCAGAAGACCACCTTTATTGTGGGCAGCCACTAAGATCTTAGGGTTTATCCGATGAGACACCTAGCCTCACCCGACCAAAGAAATTGGTACCAGAAGCGGGGTGCTTACTTATGTGGCCCTGGCTTAGAAGTCAGAGAGTAGGGCCTGGGAAAAGAGGTAAGATGGTTGGTGAAACTGTTGCCTAGAATGACTCAGAGGCCCAGACTGGGCCAACTGAGACAGTAGCCTTCAGAGAAAGAGGTTTGAAAAAGAATAAATAATGGGACTAACAATAACGGGAGCTTGTTGCTCCCGGCGGGAGTTTAGCAAGGCATTGGAAAGAAAGAGGAGCTGTGGCACAAATTAGCCAGTTTGCAAGTGAAATTGGAAAAGAATCATGGAGAACTGAAAAGGACAACTATTTCTAGACCCCAAACAATAAGAGTCAAGATTGAGAAGATTTTCAAGTGAAAGAAATGATGAGATTCAGGGTAAAAGCTTCCCGGCTAAGCGTGATGGCCCCCAGGTAGCAGTCATTCAATGGAGAGATAAGGAAGGGTATCCGCTTAAGAAAGTGAGGAGGGGTGCCTGGGTGGCTCAGTGGGTTAAAGCTTCTGCCTTCGGCTCAGATCATGATCTCAGGGTCCTGGGATCAAGCCCCGCATGGGGCTCCCTGCTCAGTGGGGAGCCTGCTTCCTTCTCTCTCTCTCTGCCTGCTTCTCTGCCTACTTGTGATCTCTCTCTCTCTCTCTGTCAAATAAATAAATAAAATCTTAAATAAAAAAAAAAGTGAGGAAATCGGGAACGCCTGGGTGGCTCAGTTGGTTAAGCAGCTGCCTTGGGCTCAGGTCATGATCCCAGAATCCTGGGATGGAGTCCGCATCGGGCTCCTTGTTTGGCAGGGAGCCTGCTTCTCCCTCTGCGTCTACCTGCCACTCTGCCTGCTTGTGCTCTCTCTCTCTCTGACAAATAAATAAATAAAATCTTAAAAAAAAAAATAGTGAGGGAATCATCCAGGCTTGATAATTAGTTCTAGGAAAGGACTACGGGTATGGCTATTGACACACTAGATGTCGTAGATGAAAACCCTACTACGTTGTCAAGGGAGCTCCACTGGCAAAATCTATAAGCCTGCATTTTAAGTTTTTTGCTGTTAACAGCATCAACACAATCCTTGGGCCCCTCCAAGTTCAAGGGCGGGAACTAGGTTACAAAAGATTTAGAGTCTTGGGTGGGTCATATTCCTCAAGAGCCACTTCGGGAGTGACCAAGAAGGAAAATGGACAAAGACAATCTTCCCACAAGGCAGAGCCAGGAGCTTGGAGAACAATAAACTAGGAAGCTGTTTAAGCAAGGAATGTCACCCGTGTCCAGGGCACAACCACACAGTACCTGCCTGCCAAGTTTTCCTAACAACTAAGGGCAGCGCCTTGTATGTCTTCCACGACTATGCGCTTCCCTAATGGGAGTTTTCTGTGACTCTCCTGCCTGCTGCAAGATGGCATATGGACGAAGAGTGGCAGATAACATGTCTCTATTGGCTCAGGGCTCCCTGGACCACAAGAAGCCACACACACAATCCAATGGATAGGACTGAGCTTCACCCCAAGATCCTGAACTTTCCCCTGGAAGCAGTGATTGCATAGAATGTTAGTTTCCTCCCTTGGGGAAGGGGGGACATGCTTTATGTGACAGAATAAGGACACACATAGATATTTGGTGGCTAGGGAGCTAGTGACACACCTAGCCAAGGATACAAAGGCACAAGGGATGGAAATCCCTTTTGGGCTTTCGCAAGATTCTCTACATCTCCTTCTTCCTCTTCGTATTGGCTGGATGACTGTCCTGAAGTCCACATGCTGATGATAAAGAAAGCCAAATCCATCAGTCTTGGTACCTACATGACCTTCTTGCTGCCCCCCACCTCACTCCTCTCCCAGACTTTAGTGATTAAGAAACAACCTTCTATTATGTTCAGATCCTAAGATGTGGGGGTTAGTTTCTACAACAGCTAATGTAATTGTAATGATTATAATACAGAGAAACAATGCCTGGCATATAATAAGCACCATACAAGTGTAGCTATTATTATAATACCCATTTTACAGATAGGAAAACTGTAAGTTGTGGGTGTGTCTGACTTCAAAGTCAATGATTTTTTACATATATACCTTTCAGTAGATGACAATGAGACCTATTTTACAGGTGAGTTTGGCTCAAGGTCACAAATAATAATAGAGGCTTTCCCCCTATTTGAAAGCCATCAGCATGCCGCACCTGACCCCAGGTCTCTAGATTGATCCCTCATTGTTTTATTTTGCTGTTATTTTTATTTGCTGTTCCATGAAACACCCAACTTGAAAATGCCCCAGCACTGAACTGGCAAGTCTGTATAGAAAACCAAATAACCCTCCACTGACCCAAATTCCAAGTTTTAATTTACATGCAGCCAGTTAATTAAAAACGTGCTCGGTGAGCACAGACATGGCTGTGGCTGACTCCTGAGATAGTTTTCTTATTCTTCGTCAGAAGCTAGGTTTCTTCTGTGACATTTTTGTCCAGCACGGCAACACTGCACCATGGAACAGCATGGCCAGGTAGGGGAACCAGACAACCGCTGAGAAAGCATTTAGTGCAGATCAGAATCTAAGGGGGCAACAGTGAAGCAAAAGACCTGAAAACTCTCCTCCTCACCAAGCCAGTGCTGCCAGGGGCTAGGGCTCATGTTAATTAATGTTTATAAAGTGATTTGGGATCACTGAATGAAAGAGACTATTCAAAATCACCAGCCTGAATAATCAGTGTTTTAAGGAAGCCATTATAATCGAGTACCTACTATGTGACAGGTGTTTTCACATACTTGATCTGATTTAATCCTTTAAACACTGTATGGGGTAGATTTGGATTTTCTTCCTTTTTTATGCTTTTTTGTTTTGTTTTGGCAATCCTCACTACGCAGAGGAGAAAACCAAATTCAGCAAAATTAAGTCATTTGCTGGAAAGCAGCAGAGCTGAAATATGAGGCTTAATCTTTCCCAATGTAAAGTCCTTATCCCTTTCATCATACCACACTGCCTCTTCCAGTCTTCCCTTCACACTCTTTCTGCATTTAAAACTAAATTTCATTCAAGGATGCCTATGGCTTTGCTTTTAATGTCTTTTTTTACTGCGGTAACATTTTAAAATACAGTGAAATGCACACATCTTATGTTTACAATGCAATCAATGCATTTTGACAAATGCACCTACCCCTGAACCCTACCACCCAGGAAAGTTCCCTAGTGCCCCTTCACTAAGGATATCTTTAATTAAAAATACAGCAAATAAAATGAGCTACTTCCCTTTGACCCAAACCATCTTTTTCTGACCTTGGCAGTGGAGGCTGAGCCCATGGAACCAATCCCTGAGATGAGCCCCCTGAATTATTTGACTTTGGGAATATCAGGAAAGGGGGATCCATCCAAGTAAAATTCTGTACCCTGCTGGCTCCATCCGTACTGAACACACTGAGATGAGTTAATCTGGATGAGACAGAGATGTGAGATACCATTATGCCTGGATTATCACAACTACCACTACCATTTTGGCCCCTGCCATGTGTCAGGCAGCAGACTATAACACCCTTACATACATCATCTCACTTAATCCCAATTATTATCTCTATTTTATAGCTGAAGAAACTGGGCTCAGAGAGGTTAGGTAACATGCCTAAGAACACAGAGCTGTAACATGACAGCCTTGAAATTCAAATCCAGGAGTTCTGACTTCAGAGGACTTTAGAGAGGTCGGTGACAGATGCTGGAGGGTGAATTTTAAATCACCAAAGACTTAATGGACCACTTATATTCATTCAACAAATAGTACCCACCATCTGGTAGGTACAAGGTGCTGTGCTGAGTGATATGGGAGACAAAGATGTATCGACATAAGCTTGCACTGGAGGGGCCATGGTGTAATGGGGAGTCAAAGCAAGGTCAGGGTCGGGATTCCCAAGGCAGGGGGAAAGGGCTGCCTATGGCACGGGTATGGGGATTTGGGTATGGGGATTGGGGAAGGGGCTGCATCAAGGGAGGCCTCACAAAGGTGTTGGAAAGATTATTCTTGACCAAGTCTCCAGGGATGAGAACTGGCCAGCTCTGAAGTGTTTGAGGTAAAATGACTCACACACACAAAAGTGTCGAAGCACTTCTGCCTGCCCCTCATTTAGCTATTGCAAAAATCAATCAAGCAAAATTTTAAAACCCCACAGAAACCCAACATCTGCTGGGGTCTCTTAGCTCTTATCCCAGCTCTTCGAAGCAGCTCAAAATCAACATAAGAGAAAAGCCCTCAAAGTACGTGGCCTAAACCCAGCCCTATTATTTTTGAGAGTCACCAAGCCTTTGCTTACAGCTAGTTAACTTCCGTTTTCTGAACTGAGTCTTGTGTGGTTCTGAACTGAGTCCCTGGGCGTGGCAGTTTAGCCCCAGCAAATTTAGAGGGGTGGACAGGTGTAGAGACGGCAGAAAGAGGGGGCAACCAAGGAGAAGGATTTGAAAAGATGATTCAAGAAACTAAAAAATCAATAGTTTCTTTTGAGACATCATTGTATAATATTACACAGCAGCTTGAGCAACTGAACAGGCATCTAGTAAGCTCCAGCTGTGTACCAGGCTCTCTCTTAGACTTGGGCAGAGATTATAAAAATGTAAAATCTAGTACAGCCCACTCCAGTTTGAGAGGAACAGAAAGTGTATGAATTGGGACAGAATGTCAGGTTGTAATGGGTTTCTATTCAATGGAGGGCAAGGTGATGATGGCCTAAAGACAGGGAATTCATTGAATTCTCTCCAACAAAGAGCAAAACACTTAAGTTCCCTGTGCCTCAGTTCCTCCTCTGTACAATGGGGATAATAGTAGTGCTTTCCAAGGGAATGCTGAGGATCAAATGGGTCAACATACAGAGTAGTGTTGGAGGCACACTGGTGGTTATTACCTCTGCACCCCAGTACTTGCTCGGTCCTTAAATTTACTACATTTACTAACTGCTCAATAATTATCGATAAATAAACAAATTCACAAATGAATAAGAGAGAGTGCTGAGTTAAAGGGGAAACAATCGATCACGTAAGGCATGGGCTCCTTAATAAGGCTTGCAGATCAGAAAGACTGCCATGCAAAATAGTTTAATAGGTTTGATGTTTATGTATATTTCAGATACCTAAGAAATGAATTGCTCATTTCTTACTCTTCTGCATAAATGACCTGCCATTTGAAACAAGCTCAAGGAAAGCAGAGAGAGAGAGAGAGATCACAATGAAATGACAGCATGTCTCATAGTAAGGGCCCCGAAACCCAGGAGTTAAAGCTCTGTGGTGTGGGAATCATTGGGATGGCAGCAAACCCCAACCACCACACACTCACCCTGCCCAAAACCAATTCTGTGGTCTTCTCCTTCCTTAAATTATACTTACGCCGAAAAGGATAAACACAAAAACTGTCTTTAAAAGATGTTAAGGATCATAAAAGTAAAACCGATTTGAAAAGACCTAGAGGCTGCTAATACAGACAGAGCTACAAGAGGCCCTTGATTTACAGACGAGGAGACTGAGGCCCAAGAAGGAGAGTCAACCAAAGTCCTAAGTTCAAGAGAATGGCAAAGACACAGGTGGAGCAGGAAGCCGGGATTCCCACACTGGTGCCCGCTAAGGGGAATGCTCCCTCCTTGGAAGGAAACACTGAGAGCTTGGGAAAAACAGGCTCCAGTCCCAGCAGGGGGATAAGGGTTTGGGGGCCAGTAAGAAGTAAAAGGACGACTGTAATGGGAAAAGTAAGAACAGGGGAGGTGGGGCGCACCTGGTGGGAAGAAAACTAAGCCCTTCAATGCTTTTTGTGGGGGTAGGGCTCCGAACAGAGAGCAATCCAGTCCAAAGCTCCAGGTGAATCCTCCCCCTTCTGAAGAAGCTCCTACAAAGACCAATGCCTTCTCCTAGATGTTTCCACCTCTGGGCAGGATTTCACGTGGGTTTGGGGTGGGGGGGATGGGGAGCCTCGCAGAGGCTCTGCGCCCTCGACTGGCTGCAGAGGAGGAAGGTCTCCAGCAAAGAGATTCTCAGGAGTCTCCAGATCAACGCGGAAGTGGCGACCCCGCCCATCCCCCCCACCACGCCCACTTTGTTCCTTCTCCTCCCCCAACGATGATCAAAACCAGGTGAAAGCACTGAGAGCTGGAAGATCAGTTTTCCGAGAGCTCTCGCTGGAACCCCGCGCGCCTGCTCTCTCATGCGCACACTCACAGGCACACTTCACATACACACGCACAGGCTCACAGACTCTCACAGACAAGCACACACTCACAGGCACACACTTGGCACCCCCAGAGGCCGGGCCGCGCCCGCTGCATCTCTCTTCCAGCCCTCGGCAAACCGACAGGCAGCAACATGAATGAAATCTACCCGAAAGACTGCATTTCAGCTCCAACCACGCAACCTCCGGCCAAACCGCCGAATATGTAGCAAAGTTTTATTTCGCTTTAGAGTCTCCAGTTACGCTTCTACCATTTCCTGTGGAAAACTGAAGCTTTGAAGTGTCTAGCTCGGGCTTTCGCACACAGGCAGGACCGCCAGCTCGAGCTCTCGAAAACAAGAGCCCCCGGCCCCACCCCCTCCGCCTCCAGAACTGCAGGTTCAAACCCACCCAGCTCCCGCCTCCGAAAGAGGGGGGTGTGGGAGGGGATGACAGAACCTGCTGGAAACGACGCCCTAAACTGACAGCCCCTCCAGAACCCCGCCCCACTCCCATCTTGCCCGGGTCCCTAGTGGCGCTCTTTAAGCAAAGCGGTGACAGCTGCAGCTCCCCGCCACTGGGAACCGAGAGAGGCAAGAGCTGGGAGGTCGGAAATGGGGGGAGGCGGGTGTGCATCGCGCTGCACCCACCAGCTGCGCGCTCTGGCCTTCACAAACTGGCCCGGGAAAACTTGGGACCTCGAAGTCTTCCGGCTCCACCTTCCCACCACACGCCTCTCGCCCCCACCGTTTCTAGGCCAGGCGAGCTCTCAAACGGTCTGCTCGACGGCCGGGGCCTAGGGTGCACGAGCGCCAGGACAGTGCCCCGGAGGGCGCCGGGAAGCACGCGAACCGGGCGGCGGAGGGAGGAATGCACCTCCCCCGGGATCCCAGGGAGCCACACTCGTGCGCCCGAGGATTTGGCATCTTCAAGGTCAACAAAACAAAACAAAACAAAACACAGGGCTCTGGCAGAAATATGTACTAGGGGCAAACGATAAAAGCCGTGTCCGCAAACGGGGGTGGGTTCTTCCCACAGACTGCGGGCTGCAGCCGCCGCCCCGCCGCACACGAGGGGCCGAACGCGCTCCCTGACTTGGGAACCTCGGGAGCCGCGTAAAGTACGCGGGTTCTGAGTGCGCGAGCGAGCAGGCGAGTTCGGGGCCGCCTCCCGCTCCACGGCCCCCTCAGAGGCTTGGGACATTGGCGGGCGGCCGGAACGACGCGGAAGGGCGGGCGCGAGGCAAACTTGCAAGCAGAGTTGGCCAGGTGGGGTGGGAGGCGGCGGCCCCGGCGCGGCCACTTACCGCTGGCATTCTTCCCGCAGATGAGGTGCTGGTAGGGCTGCAGGAGCCCCCAGATCTCGGAGTCGTTGTTGACCGTGTGCTCCAGAGTCTCCACGGTGAACCTGGGCGCCTCGTGGAGTGCGTGGTGGTGGTGGTGGTGGTGGTTGGCGGCGGCGGCGGCGGGCGGTGGGGCTGCTGCGGCGGCGGC